>JABVXS010001492.1:0-14382 GCA_013365335.1 Madathamugadia hiepei | reverse complement strand
CTAGATATACCCAACCGACCCGTCGCTAAGGTCTGTCGTCGGGGAACCGACCGCTCACGATCGAGACAAATTAGTAGAAGAAGAAGAAGGAGAAATTATGGAATGTAAGCAAAGTTTCAAACTGATTGAATTAACGCGAAGCAACTATTTCAGTGAAGTACATTTGTGATGTTTTCAGCGACATTTTCAGCTGTAATTCCAATTGTTTTCTTCTATTGCATTTCACAATTTACTCCAACTTAAAATTTAACGTCCTGTCCGACGTACGCAGTACTGGAAAAAACTGCAAGATGTCACTGATAAATGAGAGCAAATCCAATTGCTCTTTCACTACCGCTTATTGTATGAGCAACCACAATCAGGGGTGTACTTTAAGTAATCAAGGAGAAACGGAACAATTTACTTTACTGCTGAAAAACACACAGATGGTCTATTGCCTCATGAAAAACGTGAAATACGTCGAAGGCACGTCAAGAAGACTTTTAATCATTAATTATTGCAAAAAATACTTTTGAAAATAAATGTTTCGTGAAGCTGATAAATAAGAATTGGAGCAAGGAATACCCAAGTTTTTCAAATTAGCTTTAATAATTTAGAGAAAACGTAGCTTTGTTGATTGAAGGAAATTGAAATATTTATTTCCCCGTAAAACGAAAGAGTTTTACTTATTTACTCGTTAACCAAATGAAACAATATTAAAAAAGAAATTTTCCTGATTATTTTAAGTGCTCGCTCGTTTTTTCAACTTTTTAAGCAAATTGGAAAAGAAGTTCGAATGTTCTGCAATTCCATAGTGGAAACGTAAGTCGATGTATTTGAAATTTTCATATGACAATTAAAAAACAAACATCAATCAGAATATTTGTTGAATAATAATAAAATGTTTTCTTTCTCGTCTTTTCTTACAGAAGCAATTTTTTTCTCAGAATTACCATTTGAATCAAATCACTTTAAATTCTGAATTGAAAAATTGAACTTTTGGTGAATTCACGACAATAATTTGTGGTACCCGAGGTGATATATGTCTGCCAACATCATTATCAGCGCAAAGCCGGTATAAACAAATTCGGAGTTCTACTCGGAAGATGATAAACTGTGGAGATCCACCATCCGATTCAGAGCCTGATACTAGCAGACATCCTATTTATCTCCCGCGACACAATCCAGTAACTGAACTCCGTATACTAGAACAATATAACGGTCTGTGCCATGCCGGAATCAGTCACACCCTTTCAAAATTGAGGAATAAATTCTGGATTCCAAAGGAGGGAGCTGAAGTTAAACGAATGATTAACAAATGTCGAGTTTGCAAACGATGGAACTCTAGATCATTCAAATTACCACCAATGGCGGAATTTCCGCAAACCCGTGTCAATCGATCCAGACTCGTTGCGCATATTGGCATACACTATTCTGGCCCTATCTCAATCAAAGGGTATAACGGATCAACGAAAAGGTGGGTGGTATTATTCACATGCTTTACAACGCGAGCTATCCATTTAGAATTGCCACAAGACCAATCCACAGAAACCCTTCTTCACGAGAAGTGGATATCCCGAATTAATTCTAAGCGACAATGCCACCCAATTCCAACCCTTATGACGCAAAATAATATCTGCACAGAAATTGTAAGTCTTGTTAATTGTGATCTTTGTTCACACAATGTAATGCCTTGCTACTTACAAAAAGTTTCAAAAATTTAAATCATTTGTTTCGCAATTACCAGGGACAATGATGCATTGCAGAGATGCAAAATTATTCCGTATATAACGCAAGTAATGATCCCTTTCATCCATTCATTCTCTCACTAAGCGACCGTATCGACTGTTTCAACCCCATCCGACGTCTTCAATTTCCTATCACTATTATCTTACTTTGCTTTATTCAAATTGTCCCGCGCTTTATAAATAAAATTGTCTGGCAGTAAAAAAATAAATTTCACGACAACATTTGCAAAATCAGATGAAAAATGTTCTAAATGAATAAATTAAAAAATAAATTAATTGACCAATCAGTTATGATCTTCTTGCTACCCTTCATATATCCCTTTCATCGAATGAAGGCAAATCACGAAAACCCTGGCAAAATCAAAAATGAAAAAATATTTTTAGTTATATTTTTTTTGAAATTTATTATTATAGTAAATATTGGCTTTCTCATTGTTCTTTCATTTTTTCAAAATAATAGGAAATGAAATAACAGATTACTAGATTAGATTCATCAGTTTGTTTTGTTAATTTTCCCTAACTTACTGTGTTTCAATTCATTGTTAATTTTCCCTAACTTACTGTGTTTCAATTCATTGTTAATTTTCATGGTTACAAAAAATCAACAATTTTTGTTCATAAGTATTGAAGAAATACGAATTAAATAATGATTTCATACGTACAAATGCATGTCGCAATATATTTCTAACATATCGAGATGTGCGTGTTAATATGCTGGACTTTCTTTTATGCTTTTGAATTTCAGTTAGATCTGGATCAGCATCATTTGCCAGCGTTTCAGTTAATTCAAAATTAGATTTTCTCAGAAATAACTGAAATTAATTAAAAAAAAAGATCGACAAATTTCACTTATTCATTAATCAAAACTTTAATTAGTTGCTACATGCGATGAAAACGTTTGCATTATATCCGCTTACGTACCACTTTTGATACTATCGAGAATGATACGTCATTTGTGTGACGTAATGGTCTTTGTGTTACTCCTTCATAAGGTCTCAAAGAGTCTTATCATGTAAAATTTGATAAGGCTGTTGAATAAATGAAAAGATTCAAAGAAACGGAGAAACTTTGAACAGAAATGCTTTTTCCCATTGTGCTAACATAACGCGGAACGTTGCTGCAGTTACCGATGTGCCACCTTCAAAAGCAACCGCATCATACAGTACCGGAAACAATTGGTAAGCTCGTTGATGCATCGTTTGATCATCGCGGTTTTTCCATGCTTCCTTAAACAATATTAATTAATTTGAATTACACAATTTGTTAGAATATCATTATCTATGTCTAAAAGTTTTTACAACATTTTCTATAAATATCGATTTTAAAATTTGCATAGAAGCATAAATGGAGGATAGAATCAGTTCGATAAATAGGTTGATGTCGCCAATTTCAAAGTAAATGCGATCTATTGATCGGTAAATAAATAGTATTTTTAGATCAAATTTTTGGTTTTTCGATCGATTTGAAAATTGACTAAGTTATCGATTAGACTGAAGTAATTCATAATTTCACCTGAAATTTTCCAAATACACTTCTTCATTATATTATTTTTTTGAAATTATCATAATAATTGCAATATTATTTTAGCGTTCAATTTTTCAATCATTGAAGAGAAAAAAATGAAATAAACAAACGTAGAAAGTTTTATCACATAGTGCGTAACGAAAGGCATATTTTGAAATCCACAAGATCACTTCAGCTAAACCGGAATTACGTATCCGACGGATGATATTGTTAGGATAAGCTTTTCGGCACCAGCTACATTTTCGAACATTTCGATTTAATTTTTTATGTTTTAAACTTTCGCAGAATAACTTGTTCACTGTGTTGCATAAAGTGACCATAGCTTTTTTGGACTTTATCTATGAAAGCATCGCATTACTTATGTGCGGATGAAAGTAATACTTGAAAAAACATTTCGTTTCAGTTGAATACTTGAAATCGTCACTATTGGTTTACCTTAGCTACACGTTTTTCCATGACGAAATTCCCTTCATCACTGCGAACTATTTTAATTGTGCCAGCTACAATGAAACAATGATAAGTTGAGAAGCTTTTGAAAATGTAACATTTGTCAAAGAATCAGCACATATCGTTCTTTACAAAACATTTTCCCTTTAATTAAAATTTCTAAATTAATGGTAAATGCATTTAATTGAACTAATATTTAGTATACAATTATTTCATTTGATTTTCTGCTTTGCCTTCTTTCTCCATTTTCCGTTGATTTCTAAATTTTATCATCTGAATGGCAATGAATTAAAAAACACTTACATGCCTTACAACCGACACTTTCACGTATAGCCGTGTGAACCGTAATGCAGCTTCCGTCACCAAAATTGTCTAGAACGCCTTCTGGAATTATTTGATGACCACGAATTAATATATGAACATTCAATGCATGAAGTACAGCATGTAGTGCTTCACGATTGAAACTGTAGCAACAACCACGTTCGCTTAAATCAAATGGTCTGAAATTTTTAATTAAAATGAAAGTTCAAGCATGGAATTGAATATATACTTCACCCACGCATTCAATATATAGATTTTACTAAGCTTGGACCACAGTTTTAAGTAAAGTAAAGAATTCTCCTGGCCTTTTACTACATTTGTTCATCTTCTAGGACCTAGCGAGCATAAGAAAATCCACAGGCTTTGGATTGCCGGTCGAAATGAATGGCCTTTCAGGTTCGGTTTGTTTGAGTTTCCAATAAAAGCTACCGTCCTTTTGGGATTATTACCTGGATGCTAAAAAGCATATCTCATCTGTGATTCGTCTGGCACGGAAGGTACCCTCAGAGACAACTACAATTAGCGCAGCTCATAGCTTCACGATGGTGTCACAGGGACTTTCCCACGACAAAGGAGTTCGTCGTGGAATAAATAATTAGAGAGGAATTACGGAACCACCTTGTAGTGAAGTTTAAATCTACCGTTTCAAAATAAAAGTATTATTTTTTTCTTAAAAAGCCAAATAAAAAATTTGCTAACAATGTCTGATTTGATTTTGGATCTGACCAAAGGATGTCAGTAACAATGCAGCCTTCTAAAATTTTCATATTATTCAAATCTGTTGGTCGTGGAATATTTGCGATATTAGCACGACATGTCATCCATTGGGATACACCAGCATGACAGAATAGGAAATAATCTAAAGGGAAATTTCCACACTATTATATTATTTGCTTAAATAAATTTAGTTTCTAATTAAGAACTACTGACTAATTAATCATTCCATCATTACTGTCCATCCTTTCATTTTAAAATCCAATTTTATTTGAGATGATTTACTTCGATAATTTAAAATTTCATTTGAAATATTAGAAAACACAATTGTTAACTTATAGTTAGCTCCTTTGTTTTTGTTGATGCTAATAGCTTGTTGAAAAAAATTAACATTTACCGGAAACAACTGCTGCGAGTGGAAGATAATCAAATAACTGGTTCAAATAAATAAACGTAGACGGATTGTTGTAATCCATAAGGCACTTCATATAAAAAGTTTTCTAGTCAAATTTTCCATCCCTTCGGAAAGCTCTTTGCAAATTGTGGTTTATCTTCTAATTACGATTTTTGTTTTGAAATAAAATTGTAAAAGTGACTATTTATTGAAAAAATCTGAATTGAAAATTAATTTTAATACGTAACCTCACAGGAGCACAAAGTGACATAGGGAAAAATGAGGTGAGTGTTACACCGTTAATTATGATGGTTGTGATAACTGATAACTTAACTATAACTCTATCAGCTGAATGATAAGTTAAATTAACATGAATGGTACTGTCATGCTGAGTACGATAATTATGATAGCTTGATTATGACAAATTGTAAAAAATTATTACGATTGTTTAACGTGGGCGTGCAGATAAAAAATTGAAGTAAATTGTGTAATACTATTGACTAAATAATGATTTTGGTGGAAACCTGATTTTTAAAATAAAATTTTGTGAGATCGTATAATTCGTGATTTCCACGTAGAACGTAAACATATTCTGGCCAACGTATTTTCATCAAAAGGACAAACAATAGTATTTCATTTTGCATTGGACCACGGTCAAGGAAATCACCTGAATGTGTTAACATTCTGCAATTTAAAAAAAAATTTAATTTTGATGATGAATTTTTTCAAACTTAATGAACAGATTTCACTGATGAAGTGAATTTTTTACCGAGAAAAAGGTATGTTATATCGGGTGGGAAGCCGTAAAATTCCAGTGCTTTAAGAAAGCAGAATGCGTCACCGTGTAGATCACCAATTATGGCAAGACCGTTTTCTGGTAGCGGAAATTGCAGCAAAGTTGGTTCATCGGCGAAAATCGTTAAGCATCCGTGAATTATCTTTAAACAAAGGATTTTCGAAAAAAAATTTTAATTTAAATGAGAAATTGCCTGCTGAAAACACAAGCTATTTTGTAAGTTCCATTACACTCATTGAAAACGTAGGAAACAAAATTTTTGTTAATTAATTTAATTTCACTTTGTTACTGTTTACCAATGTTTGAATTCCAAAACACTTGAAAAACATTCTGAAATTAATTTGGCCAATTATTTTTTTCTAATTAATATTGCGCTACACGAAAACCAATGTTTAGACATTTTGAATTTAATTGATAAAATCTTTTTCAGCAAAATTAAACGAAACGATTTTTTACAATATCCAATTTCTTCGATTTTACTTCTTGTTCAATAAGGTATTTCAGTTTGGCTATTTTAAGAAGTATTTCAAAATTCATGAAAAAGCATTTAGTCTGAAATATTTGATAAGCTGATTTGATCTGAGAACGCAAAGATATCGAAAAAAAACTTCTCGGCTGCAACATTTCAAAGTTAACGTATCTGTTTCAATTAATGAACACAAGTTAAAACTTTACAATTTGATTATGATCCATATATTTCAAACCTTTTAAATTTGAAACAAAAAAACGTAAAGTATCAGATTTTAAAATTTATGAAAATATTTGAATATTTTGAATTTTGTACAAATCACCACTCATTAATGGTTCTTCATATTAATGGAGAATTTTGAATATCATAATCATTTTGATGGAAGTAAGGATTACTGTAGAAAATTGTTATAAGTGTAAGTCGGTTAAGGAGGACCTCAATAATTTCAAAATGCTCGAAAACAGTATGAATTCGTTCCGTTCCGGACATCAACCGCAACAGTCGTTCCATGTATTGCTCGACCGTTTCCTGTTCACATGAGTGTCTTGGACAACGCATCGTGGCCATGCGTACGGTATTTACTTTATAACTTGGAAGTAATGCGGAAGAATTTGATCGTAGGGACATTTCCTTGCACAAGGTTACGGTATTTCCTTTGTGTATCTGAAGAATGTAATTTAGAAAATTGCTCTCTTTCTTCTTCCCTCTCCCTTGCTGGTTTTCATGTTGCAAGAAATATTTCACAAAACTTAATTATTCTTTGAAATTCAAAAATTAATTCAGGACTAAATTTAATGATAAATTGCTTTTTCCAGACATTTGTGAATACATCTGTGTTTTTGAACTTCCGGAACAGTGCGAAATATTTTCCCACTACCTTTCATTTTCAATTAATTCCAACAAGTTTTTAAATATTTTAAATTATCGTCAAATTCGCAACATTTTCTGTTTTTAATGCTTTTCGATTATGCACGTTTCAAAAATTAGTAAAAATCCAAATATCTCTCGATTTCTTTTGTAAAAATACCAAAATGTTGAATAAAGAGTTGCTAAATGATAAATGTTGGAAGGAATGAACCAACCAACGGATGAAAGTTAATAACGAAGTGATAAAACCATTCGATAAACTGACAATATACAACATAATTAATATCCTTTTCCAAAAAATTCATTAAAATGTAAATTTCCTTCTTTTGATGCATAAAATTACTTATTAAAAAAATAATTAAATGCATCTTTCTTAAATAAATTGGAATACTTCTAAAGATTTACATTCAACCAAAAATTGACATCCACGAATTTGATGAAAAAAAACTTTATACGAATAATATGACAATTAATTTTGAAAGAAAACTAATCAATTTTTTGATGTTTGCTTGAAAAAAAATTTTATTTAATTCAAATTGATGCATCAGCACGTGTGAAATTTTGACGCAAAATTTTAATTAAAAAGCTAATATTTTCCTACGACAGCAGTAAAGTCTTTAAATGAATTTAATTTGATTTAGTAATAAAAGCGACTTGGAAGAATGGTAGGAAATACAATTATTTGAAGATAATTAAAAATTCAATTTCAAATGTTTGTGAAATCGTAAAATATTCGGAGAATTGCTGGAACATTTCACTAAACAAACGTAATTTTTTTCTTCGATCATTCATTGATAAATGATAGACTCCGTCACACTGATAAACGATGATGACCAATGTGAACAGTTTCTTTAACTAGAATCCTTCTATTTTGATATTGGATGATTAAATTCGATTACTTCGTCATGAAATGATAATTTATACAAATTACTAATTTCAGAATTGAAAAAAATTCATTATTGAGTAATCATGAAATTTGATGTTGCTCAAGTCGTTCGTTCCCATCCCATGTACAGGAAAAAGAATATTACATTTTTCTTGGATCACAACAGAGAAAGTGCAGAAAACAAAACAAGGACGCTATGTAACTTTTGTGGACCAGCAAATGGTCAGGTTAAGCCAATGTCCAGATGATCACTTAACCTACAATTTTCTGAAAACCAGCGAGTTTTGTGATTTTGAGGTTTCCTCGTCGCTATTAGGCGTTCTGAGCCTAAGGTCGTCTACCACATTAATTATTCTAGCCGTATAATTTCCTCAAATACTATGATCTTCGGAAAGTTTCACAGAATGATTGAATTCAATAAACTTCTGCAAATCAGTACTACTTATCCTTTTTCATGGATTTGAATCATGGATTATATATCTCCTGCACGCCTTCCCTTGATCACTGCAATAAAGTCGTTCAGCAAATAGATTTCACCACTGCAGCAAAGGACATTACTGTGCACAGGCGTGTGCAAAGCGTGAGTGAAATGCCACATAATTAGCAGTTTTACGTTAATAAATGAATTGTGTAAAACCAAAGAACATTTCTTCTTCAACGAAATTGGCATGACTTTCGATATTTGACTGCTGCAGTATATTCGTGGAACATGCCTCACAACACGCTCTTTTACGTTATTATATTGCAAAATTAATGAAATAGATCAAAGTGACTTTTTTGCATTATTTTGTGTATTTCAAAGTTTCAAAACCAATTTCAAGCATTTTTTCTTCGCCTTTCCATGTGAAGAAGCGTTCTCCAAAGCCTAAAGGCCTTTTCTCCAATCTTTCTTCTCAACAAAGATGCAGTTGAAAGCATACGAATACTTTGCAATTTTGTATTACCGTACTTCGGATCCGGTCGACCGTGTACGGCCAGCCGTTACCCTGCCAATGATTTCGGGAACAGCCTTAGCAAGGAAAAAGATGAATGAAAGCCATATGACTTTAAGAGGAAAAGAAATATAAGGAAAGGTCGTGCGATTACCGACCATTGAGTTTTGGGGGAAGCAGCGATGGATTAGAGTTGGTGTCTGATGGATGGGTAGTGGCTTGTTGCAGAACCACTTCCTCCTCCGTGTCAGTGTACTTGAATTGTGAAGCTACTATTGTTTATTTTTGTTTTTTGTACTTCTATTAATCAATCAAAATTGTAATAGTTGCGAACCACTTTTTTGGTCTGAAAAAACTGGTTTAATTCGGTGGCTTCCCTATTCACTAATTTTAAGGTTTCACTCCACATTATTATTGATAATCTTAAACTTCCATTATAAAAATGTTCGATTCTTTGGAAGCTAATCTAATCAATGCAGAGATGGTGAATGAGTGAATACTGTGATAATGAATTTCCGTGAGTTTAGCAATTCCTTTCTTCAAACAGTAGCTGTGTTAAGCAACTTAGTGCACGACAAATACGTCACGGTAATGAGCGATAGGATTTCACACGGGGATTTAAATTATCCTTCAGATCAATTAAAGGTGAAATGTAAACTTCTGAAAGAATTTAAATTTATAATGTCTAGTTAGATGTTTGAAAACGCAAATCAAACTTGTTTGGCAAAATAAAATCTTTCGAAAATTCCGCTTCTTATTGAAATTGAATTTCTTTGTGTTTTTATTAGTTTACAAATGATAGTAAAAAGTGAGAGTCGATGAATTTTTAAAAAGTTCGACTCAGAGAAGAAAATTAAAAAAAAAATTAAACAAGCTAATTATCAAAATTTTGGTAATTAGTTTTCAGTTTTTGGTACTAAGAAAAATGTAAAAAAAAAACTGAAATGAATGAATAAATGTAGAAAAATAGTTCCCAGTAGACGACCTGTTTTTTATCATGACTGTCATCCATGCCAGGATGGGAAAATGTATGAGAAAAGTTTGATTGATGGATTGACAATTAATTTCTGTTTAAAAAGAAATTAGATTTTTCAAACATATCCAAAGAATAACAAAGAAAGAAAGTTTTGATTTGAGAAAAATATCTTCTCAGCAAGCTAAGTGAAATTTTTGTTCGTCATATCAAGAAGAATTCAAGCATTTTCGTCGTTTATTGAAAAAATATTTAGGAGGACATTGAAGGTATCAAATGACGCTAAAACATTTGTATCATTTGAAAATTTCTGTCTTTTTTCTTTAAACTTCTATTTTGAAACGATCAAAATAGAATTATAACCAATTTCTGAAACATTCGCTGAGATCAAGTTTTGAGCGATTTCGTTCTTCCTTATACTTCTTATTTGTGCTATTCCTTCGTTTTCCTTCAAGCAATCGTACCCGAATGGAAAAAAAGCAATAAACTTTACGAAATTCTTTAATGTTTTCCAGCGAAAATGCGGAAAAAAAGAATTTTTCAATTTTCTTGCAACATTGTGGATCGCTGGTGTTACTTCTCGAATATTTCCAAGTTTTTTGAAATGATTTACCACATCGGAGATTGATTCATTTTATTATGAATGTTCAAACTTTGCATGTCTGCACAGGAAAATTTACGGTGGAAAGCCATACAGCGCAACAACAAGTTGCTTGGAGAAAAAAAATTTCGAAATAGCACAATACATGAAATTTTTGCTAATGTAAGATATGCATAGGATGAGGCGAGCGTCAAAATTGATGTACTACAGGTAAGCAAAGATGCCTATGATTATGGGTGCAAAGGTCATGGAAATTTCTAAAAATTAGACACCAATTCATCGCATTACGCACACAGAATTACCATAGACAATTTGTTAGCTTATCATGGCAAGATAAAGGAATAGCATGAAAGAAGTGACGAGCTATCACTAGACGTGATCTAATCGCCAGATCACTATCAATCGTTTCCACTAATACTACACTACTGGAAGGGAAAGAGATATTAGTCTATGAGGAGAAGAAGAACTCAAGAATTGCCATCAGTGGTTGATGATTCCCACTCTAATGAATGATTGATAATGAACGTAATGAGTTCTCATGGTTACTAATAATTTGAGCACAATCAATCACTAATAATATAACAATACCGAAGCTAATCAATAACTACCAGTTACTAATAATTCCAATTATCAATTTCCAATGACAATTCAAATGCAAAAAATATTTTGACAATTCAAATGCAATAAATAATTTACTGTAATTGACAAGTGAAATGAAATGATTAATTAAGCAAGGAAAATTATCACCAGTATGTAGCATAAGGAAGCACGTAAAACACATTCTGATACGCCGAAGGAAATATGAAATGGCAACAAGAGATTTGAAATATTTTTAAAATTACCTTCACTAAAAGAGATTTTAATAATGAATTATCAGGCTAGTAATTAAATACATTCCAACTATCAAATTAACAACTTGTGTAGTGATTTGCAATTACTAAATTACCCATAAGAATTAGTAATTTTTATTTAACAACATTTCACGAAATAGTGAAAGTAGAAGAAATCAAATGAAAGTCATTGAATACAAAATGAAATTTGAAATTAAATGGGAAATAATTGTAACGAAAAACGAAATCATTCATTTAGTGAAAATATTTATTACTCAAACAGTGCCAAGTACTGATCAGTTCTTTGTTTCGTGTAAGTGCTGAGGCTCCACTACGGTAGCTTACAAAAATTATCGAAAATTCAACAGCTCAATTATTACAAGCAAAGAAGTTTCTGTGAAAATTTCAAAATTTTCACGTTCTCACTTCCGTGAATTCTTGATAATAGATCAACGAATTCTTAGAAGCCAATCGACTTTCGAAAAGAAACAAAAATTTCTTAATTTTGATGAAAAAATTATATTTTGTTACCATTTTTATTTTGCATCTTTGACCTTTGCACTCTAGCATAATGACGATGAATGTTTCGATGGATACATTTTGCAAACAAAAAAAGTAAAAAAACGATCAAAAAAGTTCCGGCAACACACGAAAAAATGATCAGCGTTATTAATGAGGGTAAGCCTTCACACTTTTCGTTGGCCGTCACCTAAATTGAAAATTCATTTTGATATTTCACTAAAACGAAAATCTCACCAAAAAAAAATTTTTTTTCTGAAATTGAAAATCAAACAAAAATTGGAAAAAGTAATTTTTTCAGTTAAAAAATTACAAATTTCAATCACAAAAAAATAAGAATACAAAATTTCTTTGAGCGAAATTATATTTTTGCTCGAAAATTCTGACTTTTTTCAATGTTTACGGAATATTCATTGTTCTGTAATTTTGAACTCATTAATTTGAAATCTGAAAGTGTTGATTAAACTCACCGTAATTGCATTCAGATTTTCACTTGCCTTCTCGAGACGATCTTCCAGTGACTCAAAAGTCTTCTCGCCATGCCCAGTAAGTTTGGCCAACTCATTTTTGAACTAAGTGCAAAATGCTGAATTATTTCAACACAAAAATTATTTTTGTCCAGTACTAGAGCATTTTTAAACTGATGAAAGATTAATTGAAGCGACTTTATTAAATTGTAACAAAACGTATTTCATTAACTTTTCCCAAATTTCTATTCGACTGGAAATTTAATTGTGACAAAAAAGAAAAAGCTTGATTGAATGTTAATTTTGATGAAAACTACCGAAATTCAATATTTTTAATTCTTAAATGATTAAGTTAGTGCATGAAAATTATGGTTCCATCATCCCACCAAACGTACTTACAGAAATGAGGAATTCACCAATCATACGTTCGATACCTTCAACCTGAGTGATCACAGTATTCAACGTACCAGCACTTGGGGAGGACATTGGCTAATAATTAGCTTGTAAGCTAAAATGTTCTTTTGAACTAAACGAGGTGACCTCAGGTGACCTGACGAAAAAGTTAAGTTCTGAAAAAATCTATAAATGTAGAGATATTACATTTGATCCATTAGTAAAATGATCATGGAAATCATTTTCATGATGAAATAATCCTTGCTAACGTGATTATTATGAGATTGATTCAAGAAATTAATCGAAATAATTTTTAAATTACGCATTTTGAAGAAGTTCATAAATTCATCTAACTGAAAAGTAAAATCCTCATCTTGGTATTCTGTCGAAAAATATCACGCAGAAGAAGAAATCAAATTGTTGAAAGGATCTCGAAGTGTGAATAGTACTAATTAAAATTAAATCACTAAAAATTTAATTAGAAGATTCTTAATTTCGTTGAATTGTTGAAAACATTTCTGTCAACATATCAAGTATCAGAGATCATTTAGGAAAAAATTATTCAGAAAAAAACACATCTAGCTTGATCAATTTAATCCAAGCTTGATAAAAAAATCGAAGAATACCGAAAAGTTCGGAAATCACTTCAGCGGTCAATCAATATTCCTCCCTATTTTTTTTTGTAAAGTAATTATCGATTGGAAAGCAAAGGAGGAAGAAGGCGAACGGCAGCGAGTGAAAGAAGGGTGAAAGAAAAAAGAAGTGTTACTTATTTATATTAATTTAAGCAAAATTAATCAGCAACTCTCGTCAGTTGCTTTGTAAAAACTCTTTTTCACTCCCTGCCAACATCTCTCTTTCCGAAAGAATTTGAGAATCAGCAAAATTTCACAAAAAAAGAAATCACATTTATAACGGCACGATAGGCGAGCTGACAAAACTTTCGTAGTTGTCACAGACGAGAAGGTGATCGGCAATCAACATGGGGTGACGTGTGCAGCACAACGATGACTAAGTGCTTGATGCCTTGGTGTAGTGCGGCAAATCAATTTTGTAGTTAAAATTGATACACACAGAATTGATTGCTTACTTTGTAAACATTGAAATTATTGTTATGTTATTCGAAATTTCCATTGATTAGTAATCTATCACTCGATAGTTGTCAAAATTAAAAAATAACCGTTGCATTTCAGTTCCTTTATTTGTTGTTTAAAATTTGGAAAAGGAAACGCTGAAACTTGTTAGAAGTTCTTAAAAACGATGCTTATGTACTGATTCCTTTGATTTTCAACAAATACTGACGGGATATATGGTTGTGCAAGAGGTGCTCGAGTCGGAAAGAGCAAACTTGAATAATTAAACTTTATTAATATGAACAGTACACGAATTTAACTAGAACATTGAACTAATAACATAAGAAAAGGGTGAGAAGGTGATCATGGAGGTCATTCGCTTAACCAAACAATGCACATCCTCGACATTTACATCAAGCATAAACTGTATGCTAAGGTGATAAGCCAAT
>JABVXS010001491.1:0-14384 GCA_013365335.1 Madathamugadia hiepei | reverse complement strand
AACCTTCAGAAAATTTAATTTAAATCGGAAACCTTCAACGTTTACCACTTTTAAAAAAAAAAAAAAAAAAAAACACGATGCTTGAACATCGAAATACAAACATAACTAAGAGTACTGTGGGAGTGAAATTAAGGGTTTGATTCTAACAAAAGAGGAGGGTAGATAAGTTAGCTTTTGCTAATGCGTATGCAAATAAAACAAATCATCAAGATCTGTCAGATATTGTGTTTTTAAACAGCATGCTTCATATGAGCAAACGGTGTCGAAAAAAACAGGAAGCTCTATGAAAGGACAATATGATTCCGATATTTTCATCACCGCGCGCTTAATAATAGCTGACAACATTATGCACCATAATAATTTGGCTAGAAAGATTCCAAATTCTACATTTCAATCTTGATCTTCAAGGTGCTAAAACATTCGAGGTGTACCACGTTACACCCCTGAGTACATTGAGAAGAAATAAACATATAGCAAAAAAATTGGATAAAGCAATAAAGAGTGTTTCTCACGCAGTTCCTCAACACAAAGCAGCGTACCAGCACTATACACAGACCATAAAACACCGAAACAACCAAAAACAACAGAAAATAACCGCAACCTGCAAAATTCAAAAATTTTTTCGAATCTATATGAAGAAATTGTCTTTAAATAATCAATACCATAGCTTCCAAACTATACTTTTTTTATAGAAAAAAAAAGTTTTTCATATTTTTTAGAATCGGAAGCAAAGTAAGTCGAAAAGCTTGTTAAATTTTAAAATTGAACTCATGATGTATACTTTTTCATTTTGCTTTCATGGTTTAAATTTCGACGAAGTTGGAACAAAATATGATAAAAATTATAAAAAGAAAAGCACATTTGAACCGATAATATGATTTGCAGTTTTACTAGATCAGTACGAAAAAATCAACCTTGACAAAGCTGAAATAATTAAGCCTACAACAACCAGAGGTATGAGACAATAACCGACAATACCAAGCACTTGACCATAGCCGACCTCTCCTCCAAGAGCTCGAGCGAGGAAAAACAAAAAAAATGATCCCACGAACCAAATAGTTAATATCCATGGTAGCACCTAAAATTATCAGGAGTAGATCATGTTAAAAAAGTTGAAGCAAAATTTACATCCTTCCACTCCTAATCATAAATTTTTTATTTCATGGAAAAATGTGTTTCAGATCTTTAAAAATTCAGAAGAAATCGCCGTGAACGAAAACCAGAGAAATAGAGGTTCATAATTATTAACTAATTCCAGCAGATTTCAACTTCTATTCGTGATTGTTATTCGTGATTACTTTCAAGTTTAAGCAGAAGATTTCATAATCAATTAAATTCAGTATTGTTCACACGACAAAAACGTACACTTAGCTGTCCATATAATGACAATAATGCATAGGTAGAAACGATAAACAGTGGTCCCCAGAAATCAGGACATTCTCGAACGATACATAATTTCAACCGAAAATAAGGCAGCGGGAATAATACACAACACACTTTGTAATATATATCCGATAAATCAATATCTAATTCTTCCCTAAATTCAATACAGATTGAAAAGCGTATTTTGGAAGTGACTAACGTCAAAGTATAAAAAACAGTATTCATTGCCTGAAAGAATCAAAACAAAACTTTCATCCGGAAAAAGTATTGTTGACGACAATGAATGAACTATTAACA
This sequence comes from Madathamugadia hiepei, assembly GCA_013365335.1. Classification (NCBI taxonomy): domain Eukaryota; kingdom Metazoa; phylum Nematoda; class Chromadorea; order Rhabditida; family Onchocercidae; genus Madathamugadia; species Madathamugadia hiepei. The sequence goes on along the minus strand of JABVXS010001491.1, from coordinate 12,704 downwards.
GATGTTAAAATGGAAGCAATAAACAGTGCAATCAATACCAAAATCTTTACCAATCAGCACTTCACTGTAATTACCATTTCCCCCCACATCTCTTTATCTTTCACAAAAATTTAAACTGATAACGACATTGTTCGAAAACTGTCTAAAGTGATAAAATTATACTTACAACAGTGGTTTTTGAAAATCGCTCACATCATCTTCAATATCTAAAAGCCAACCAAATCCTCGATTTTCAAGGAAACGACTAGTATATCCACCCTGGACTACTCTCTGATTTTTTTCACCACAACTTCCAGCATCTATTGAAATACTTCCCGAAACATCATAATCTGGAAAAAAATTCTGTGATTATCTTAAATAGCCAACTCCCTAGCTGAAACAAACTATACAAATGCGGTACTATTTTCCTCTAAGTAATGACGGATCAAAAACCGAATACACCAGGCAGTAGTACGTGAAAAAATGTTTGAAACAAAAAGCTATCTTGACCATCATCTTTGGTAGAGTCGAAAAAACCAAGGTTATCAACGCCAGTGTCAGCTGTGACAGCACTAAGATCTATGGCCATGTGCTTTCTCTTTGTTTTATCCTGTTCTGTAACTGACGGTGGATCCATGTAAACCTGGAAATGACATTATGTTAACAAATCCACGTGAAATCAGTTTGAAAACAGATACAAATAAACGTTAGCTACATGGGCCTGTATGAAGCTTATGACGTACTACTTCCACTGATTGCCAGTACAGAAACAAACTTCACTATCGTGAGACATCGATAGTTTCATAATCCGACGGTCGAAAAGGGAGTGAACTCGGAAGTTAACACGACGTGGTAGGTTTTGTTGTCATCGCGGGGCCGCGGTTCATCGCAGTTAAGTGGAGAGTGAAGAGCAGAGGAGGGTTAAGCTAGGTAGTTCATGGTGATTACTTCGTATTACTCTTTTGCAATTAATTAATTAATTACAAACTCTGTGCAATGGAACTGATAAGGCGCTCGACCAGTTTAATAACTCGTATCGCTTATTTAGTTTAATATATCAGACATATGGAGATGATACGCATTACGTATGTGGATGTCATTCTTATTATCGTGCTCATTTCACAGGCGGCAAGCATTCGTTTTCTGGTACCGTCAAACGGTCAGAAATGTTTGAAAGAGGAAATACATAAGGATGTGGTCGTGACTGGATCCTATGAATTTGCAGACTCCGCGGGTCATATTAATTCCGTCCATGTATGTTATCTTTTTTCTCAAAATGGTAAATGTTGAGGTGAAGAATTATGCGATATGTTGATTTCCAGTGTCTCTGTTATCTTTTGATGATTGTTGATATCAGAATTTGCGAGTTGCATTTGATTCTTATTTTAGTTCTGCACTGCAATAATTTTGATTTTGATGCGAGCTTTCTGATTCGATTTGACTCGAAGAGGCACATTTTTTCAGGTCACAGATACTAGAGGTCACACATTATATCAACGGGAACGTTTTACTGAAACAAGCGGCAAATTCGCATTCACAGCTGACGAATATGATATCTTTGAAATATGCTTCAGCACACATCTTCCACCAAGTTTGTTACTATCTTGGACTTATATAATGAAAAAAAGATATGACAGTAATAAAATTTTTCTTGTATTTTTTTTGGCCAAAAAATTTTAAGGCATTATTTAGGGCTCACTGCTACATCTTCGAATTTTTATTTAGATGTTCATGGTGGTGATCGTGAGGTTTATTTGGAGATGAAACGAGGCGTAGAAGCCAAGAATTACAATGCAGTTGCGGAGGCAGAGCAGCTTAAACCACTGGAAATTGAATTAAGGCGGTAAATTCTCTTTTATTTATGCTTCATTATTTTAACTAACTTCTGTTTTTCTTTCAATAAATAGAAAATTCAAACAGTAGAAATAATATTCCTTCACTATGTGATTCATGTTGTTTTGTCGAATTAAGTTCATTGCGTTATTGCCTCATTTTTTCAGTTTGGAAGATTTGTCTGATTCTATTGTTCAAGATTTTGCCTATATGCGGCAAAGAGAAGAGGAAATGAGATCAACCAATGGTAAGATATTCATGGTGTTAGCCGTTTTCAGAAGTTTTTTCGAAAAAAAAACCAAATTTGAATTGTTAGCACACTCTTTCAAAAACTGAACTTTTATCTCGTTGGATCTGTTTAAGTCATTTGCGATCTTCTTTTTTCAACATATTCGATTTATTTTTTATATTTAATGAGATGAATCGCATTTTCATTTTTTATAAAAATTGAGTATTAATTTTTGTTAAAGAATGCAACACGAATTTCAATATCTGTTTTCGTTGAGTAACAAATATGAAAGAAATCAGCTGATTATTTCTGATGCTGGAACAGTTCGTTAATTTTGTTAATACATTACCCCATGAGAAAATGTTTGTTTTGTTGAAAACCATTGGCAAATCTTTAGAATCAACAAACAGCCGAGTATTGTACTTGAGTATATTTTCGATGTTATGTCTTCTCAGTTTGGCCATTTGGCAGGTGCTATATCTTCGACGTTATTTCAAAGCCAAAAAACTGATCGAATAGACAGGCTATCATGGATTCATTGTTAGATTCTTTATGGTTTTCTTTTGAACGCTTCACTAAATATCTTCGTAAGTTGATAAGAAATACTTCAATCGTTATTTAAATATTATCTGATTCTAACTAAAACTCTGCTGGTGAAAAATATTGAAGCTATGTTATACATTGATGCAGTCAAGTAGATGTTATTGGTATTGATCGGTATTGGCAGCACAGCCTCAGTTTTTTCCAGAGTAGGTATTTCAAGGACCTATTGGGATTTTTTATCTGAATGGAGTATTATCGGCTGTATTTATTTACATCTTTATTATTATTAGTTCTAGTAAAATCGGTTTTGTCAGCAATTAAATCAAATCTATGTTGTTCACCGTGATTACTGTATTGAATTTTAAGAGTTTTTGATTGTGGAAGTGAACCAGTAGTTTCATACGTCGAACTGTGCTGAGAGTTTTTGAATACTTATTTCCATTTTGAGGGGATCGACTCAGTGAATGCTGATTCGGATTTTCGTAGTCTTATGATGAGGTGATTACCCACTCGTTTTGATTTCAATAAGAGTTGTGTTGAAAACCAGAAATCCGAATCCGTTGTTTCTATTTGAACTGCAGTTTTTAGTTTTCGACTCAACCATCTACTTTTTGCTTTATTTTTCTTTTGTAGTCAGATGGATTTTTTGAAAAAGTGGTTGAATTCAAATTTTTGAAAAACTTTTGTCTTCAAAGCTTTGATTAAGCTGATTGACTTTTTATCGTTGTAAATATTTGAAAGAAGATCTTGTCAAATTCATACAGCGTCAAGTGTATTTTGCCTTTAATTGCAGAGTTTTTCTTTTTAAATACTCTTATAATTTTGGGAACGCTGTTTCAGAGAATGTACGTTAGGTTGATTTTCGTTTAGTCTGTTTTTTTAATGTGATGGTGTTGATATTTCCATTTGGTTGGTTATTGGGATGTTATTTTACGAAATAAAGTTGAGTAAATTTGTTTTTTACTTCTTGAATGCGGAAGTGGTTTCATAAAACCTGAGTAACGTTGCTTCTAGAATAAAATTATCACCAAAGAATAACAAACTTTTTCAAGTATTGGATTAAAGCAATGCATTTCTGGTCTATGTTTGAATACAATTAGTTTTTGTACGAAATTCAGCTTCCTAAAATGGTTAATGAATTTTGCATTTTGGGGTTTTTTGAAGACTGAATAATTGAGTTGAGGACTGAGCTGTTTATTTATGCGAGGTGGTAACGCTGGGAGGAAACATTGTTTGCATCTAAATGTTGATTTTTGGTTGGGGAAAGTTGATTATTCAATCCCGTTTTGTGTAAGCTGACTAAGTTACACAATTTTCATTAGCGTTCAAATGTTTATGGTGATTAATGGCATGCACGTCCTCTCTGTTGATGTTCAAACTGGAAAATGTGGAGTCGAGAAATCCATTGGAATGCGTCATATGCGACCGGGTATTCTTTTTTACGCTGTTTTGCGATTGTGACCTAATTTGGGTCTCCTTGTCATCTGATTCCTTAAATTAGAAATTAAGGGCCTATTTAAACATCAATTTGATTTTTGTTTCTTGAATTTTCTAAGCAGAATTACTCTCACACAGTAAGCTCTTCTGTAACATACCATTTCTTAGTTAACAATTAATCCCGAAAAAAGTAAAGCTTTTATTCAGGAATTCTCATCACCTGTTCGTTTGCCATGTCAACACAATTACTGTCGTGAGTGCATCCAGAATCACAAAACATGCCCTGTATGTTGCACCTCGATTGATGGTGAATTGTGTCCAGATAATCTGCTGTCATTCTTAATTGATATTAGTCATGAAACAGCTGACGTATGTGCTAATTGTGACAAGGTAACGAAGTTCTACATTTGATTTCTATTGCTTTTTTGATTTTGGGATTTCAAGGAATAGTTAATTTCTTGATCTATTTTAGCCTTTATGTTGACATTCGCATTGTTGAGAAAGCACTAAATCTGTGTTTGTTTAAATATGCTTCAGTAAAAGTAATATACGAATTTAAGGTATCACAGCCGATGCATTTCTGTGAAACCTGTCAACAACCCCTTTGTAATCATTGCCGGCACAGTACTCATCAGGTAAATTAACACTTCAGTTGTAACATCATTCTCTTCACTCAGAGTAACATTTATGAGAGCTTTGTATCCTGTATTCGATGGAAAGCTAAATAATGGCTAACTGATAGTGTTTGTTGCAGGTTCGATTTCTGAATTTTGTATTTTGCAAAAAAATTTTAGGCCCGGATGTTTGCTGCTCATCGAGTTGTGCCATTAGAAGAGCGAGCACGGGTCAAAGGACGCATGACGTGTCCAACACATGGAGAGCCTTACATCTTGTATTCGATGGAAAGTCTTAATTTAGCATGCATTGTGTGTTTTAATAACACTGCTTTTGATTCAAGGTCAATTTTTACATTTTCAAGTTTCATATGGTTCTAAAGTATTTCCGTGCTATTATTTTTCTCGTTGAATAATACTTTACCCAAAAGACTTATTGCTTCTATATTATTTGTTAACAAACTATTCTGAATTGTCATGTTAATTAGCAAACACTTTAGTTGTAGCGTCACTCTGTTTAATCTTTATGCAGAAAAAATTGGTGTAAAAAAAACGAATGGGTCTACGCTAGTGAATAACAATAATTTATTAATCATTCATTGCATTTGGTTTCTAAAAGCAAAGGTATTTGAAATCAGTAGAATGAAAAGTAAAAATTCTAAATAAATCAGTGATGCAGCAATTTTGGAGCTGCATTTAGTTTCAAACTATATTTTAATAGCAGCTTTTCCTTTATGCACACATGTGGAGAGACAGTAAGTTCTCGCCTAACATAACTAGAAAAAACAGAAAACGGAAGATTTATTTTATTTTGAATTTATCTGCGCTTTTACATTTAAGGCATCATCTTGTTCAAATTGATGCAGCTCACAAAATGGGTTGTGAAAAACTGGATAAAGCGACGGTGAAATTGCGCGCATTTCAAGTATGCTTCGTTTACTTAGTTCGTTTTGTCGGTTATTTTTCTGCATACAAATTCTTGTTAAAAACGTAATGCTTTATATCAGGACGATGTTGCTGAGCAATTGCAGTTAAGAAAACGTTTAGCTTCTGAGCTTTCTGAGAGTCATCGTGTTGCTTGTGAGAAGTCTGTTTTATTTATTTTCTTGACTTGTAAAAATGCGTTGTAAAAGAACTTATATAAGTGGTAGTTTATACTTAATATGAAAGTGATGGCCCATTAATAGTCAGAATTGATCCAAGACGCTTAAAGCCGGAAAAATTTCAAGGTCGGAAAATTAACTGGCAATGCTACTTTTTACCTTTGCACTAGTCTAAAGCGGTTCAAATCATTTGGATACCATATATCTTTCTTGTATATGAAAAAGAAGTTTATGAACTGCAATTTTTAAACCTGACTCCTTCATTTATTCTTTGCAGGAGTTTTCGCTTTATTTGCAGCATTCGAAAAACTTGTCAGGAAATGACTGACACGCTGATAGCAGTCCGAGATCGTCTATTGGAAAAACTTGACGAAGAAATGGCAATACGTATCGAGCATTTCCATGAGCAGATTAGGCAGCTTACATCTTTGCAGGTTGTTGTGACGACTGACTTCTGTAGTCCTCGGTTAATGGAGAAATATGTATTTTCTGATTTCAGATGCGTATTTTTTTCAGCCGACTACCCGGCTCTTCTTGTTGAGTGCCTCAATTTTTTGTTCCTCTGCTTCAAAACTAGACTTTCTACAGTGTTACACGGATTTGCTTAGACGAATTCAAGTAAGAAAATTTTTTCGCTGGTTCTTGTTTGAAGTTTTTAATTAGTTTTTGATTATAACTTTATTTTAAATGTTGATATGACATTTTTCAGTCGTTAATATTAATGCAGTGTGAAAAGCCGCAGTATACTGGTGACTTGACATTGGATAGCAGAGAAGAGTTCAATAGAGCTCTGGAGCCATTTCTTGGGCTGTCTTCGTTTTTGCTGTGCACTAACGTAAATAATGGCAGAGACGAAAATGGAAAGAGCTGTGGGGCTGCATTTTTTAAGAACAGTTTCGTAAGGCGTTCTGGGTAGGAAATATTCCAGATAAATAGTTATAGGTTCTATTTTAGCACGGTTTATTTTTAGTTTGTTTTCCAATAACTTTCAAACTTCTTAGATATTTTTTAGATCCACTGTTGCCAGCGGATGCCAGTTATTGTTAAGCAAATATCAGTTAGTTGTTGACCTCGCTGGTGCATTTGGCGAGCAGTTTACCAAGGTGGAAACTCCGCTTCAGCAGCATAATTATGAAATGACGAAACTTGGTAACGAGGTTCAAGAGCTGCAGAAGGATTTGACATTACGACGATGTATCATTGAAAAAGATTCCATGGTTGACCTTATCCGCAAGTAAATAGTTCCACAGATTTAAAAAATTAAGATGTATTAAAAAAAATCAACGGAAGAAAATATTTTGCAGAATTACATCCTCCTTCTATATCCCCACTGGTTGTGCAGTACATAATTAAAATTTTCGAACTGTTTTAAACGTCCTTTTATAATCTTTGAAAATTTACCTTGTTTTATTGTAGATGATCTCCATTCCTCCACGCTGTTTAATTATTTTCAAGCAGGATAGATTTGAGATTGCATTACCTGTGAAAGGAAAAATGTATCAGAAGGATTAATTTTTTTTAATGATACGCAGTTTTATTTTGTTTTTGTATTGTTCTGATATGACAATCTTAGATGCAAGGACCTGGATATAAAAGTGGGTCAACTTTCTTCAGTAGTCAATGATTTGCAACCTCGACTGCAGCAGATTTGGCAAGAGGAATTAGACAGAGTGCGCAGACAGCAAGTTATATTTGGGGAAAAGGTATGACATTCTGCAGCACCAGTTCTGGATAGTAAATTAGAAAATGGTCGTATCGAAAAACTTGACTTGTTTTCTAGTGTTTTGTTGGAACTGCAATTCTTTATTTTTTCAGATAAAAATTTAACCTAAATCTGCTCTTTCGTTTCATCTTTTTATAGCATCAGATCTATATGACGCATTGAATTGACGGAACAATCGTGAGAGTACATGCCTATTCTGTTGGAATCCACTTTTTGGTAGTTTCAGAAAGTCCTCAGCGCTTAGTCAAAAATGGACAAAAAGAAGAGGTACTGGGATGGTAGGAGGGTTGAAGTTTATGCAAAAGAGCAAGGACTAAAGGAAAAACCGGGTTCATGATAAATTTATGGCAAAAAAAAACTCTGAGGCAGCTAGTATTTAAATTCATCTGTAATGAAACATCACGAAGATATTTCTTGAATGGATTCTCATGCACTTTTTGTTTTACAGCAGTCAAATTCTTCAACTTGCTTTAAAAAATATTTCTGAGGTTCTAGATTGAGGAAGTAATAAGACTACGTGAGAAGGCACGCCATATTGTCAATGCAGCTAAGCAGCTTGAACCGTACGTTGTTTGTTTAGCTGCTTTAACATCCGTGATTGATCACAGACGATGTCACAAGCCAGGTCTAGGTCCAATGGAGATCATCTGCCAACAAATCAATACTCTCGGGCCGGATAGTCTACAAAGAATTGAAGCTATCGAAAAAGTAAATATAATTTGAATAAAATTGGCAATTTATGCTATCGTTTGTCGTATTTCATATTTTTTTTAAAGTTGTGCCTTTTTTAATTGTCTCCATCAATTTTCAGGAAGAGCAAAATCGCCGCATAGTTCAGGACCAAAAAAAACGAGAGGAACAACTGAAAATTGCAGCAGTCAAGAGAAATCTAAAAACTATAAAAGAGCAAAAAAGATTAGCAGAAAAATCTATCGGTGACAAGTACGTTTTTTAAGGTTTAACTGAAATACTGAAAACGAATACGTTCTATGAAAAAGAATCTTAGCATTACCTAAATGTATTATTGTAGAAAACTATAAATCAGGGTATTTTAGATAAATATCTTTTTTAATTTCCCGTTTAGTTTTCTTTTGCTTTTTTTTTAATCAAATTTCACTCTTTTCTATATTTTTTCAGTGTTCATTTTTTGCGCCCACCACTCGTGAATATGATCGGCGATCGAAGCGGAGGTGGCACAGATCGTACACTGTTGTCACCCTATCAACGGCGGTATAAAGTGTCAGTAATTTCCTTGAATTCCGTTTAACCAAATTTTTCATTCAGCTACATACATAACTGAGATTTTTTTTGCACTTGAATATTGATTGAATTAAAATGTATTAGTGAAGCATCCAGCAAAAAACAAATTATCCCAAAGAATCATAACAGTAGCTTTTCATCTGGTTAATGGTTTCTAGGAGTCAGTTTGATGTAGATGAAACGAAAACTTCGCTGGAAATCTTTTTCGAATTTTTTGCTGGATGCTCGGCAGCTCGAGCTGAGGTCACAAAAATGGAGCATCAGGTAAAGCGAAAAGATTATTTTTAGTTTGGAGAAATAACATTAATTTGTTTTCATTAATCTTTAGCATCAATTTTGCCACTCACAGCTATTTTCTCGCTCAACGTTGCTGCCGATTGCATCACCTTCCAAAGAAGCTTTACCAAGTAGTTTATTGCTGCATGATAATCTCACTTCAGAACAGATGAACGATGTGGTTTTGAACAAAAGCAAGTTCTTTGCTCTTCTTCCTTAAAATTTTTTTAAAGGAATTTTTCATGATTGATAATTCCTTATGTGTTTAATACTTATGTTTAATAAATTTCAGAAAGTGCAGATGCTGTAGTTGCGGTTGAGAAAAACAATGGAATTGATTTTTCAACAATTCCTGAAGTCTTATTCTTCCCAAAGACAATATTTACAAAATTTGACAGCCCTAACGTGGCGCTTGGTACATATGAAGCACATGAAAAAGTATTGGAAAGCTTGAATCGGCGAGTCTCGGTAACCGACAACTGTTTACAGTTCAAAGCAGAACATGGTGCTAGTGTGGGTGATAAGTAATATTTTATAGAAATGCAAAAATGTAAAAATTACGGAAAATGCTTTAGAGATGATTTCGATTGGTTCTGGCTCTTTTTCAACTTTTTCACGATGAGTAAGTGTCATCAGATTAGGTAATGATGATGATGAACGGAGTGTCATCAACGATTTCAACGTTCTCGAACAATTTTGATTGTCTCGATGACTTCATGATCGGTTGTCTCCTGCTTGACTGGCTGCGAATGCAAGAATTCCAAACCCAACTTCGACTCATTGAAGAAAAAATAATGCGATTACAAGTGTGCACCATAAGCGGATAGATTATACCCAAAAATGCAAGAAAAAAGATAAAGAAAAAAACAAAAATTAGCCTTAAAACTCCTCAACTGCACAGCTGAATTTGGGCAAAAGCTACCCGTAACATTGAAAAGACACTTCCAAAAATGGAGGAAACAGAATACGCAGAACATCGAATCGAACCGTATGTGCTACCAATGTATGATTAAACAACGGAGCGAGAAGTGTGCTTTGTTCATTCCGGAGTCAACGATCAGCGTTTTATAATCATACATTGGTAGCACATACGGTCCGATTCGATGTTCTGCGTATTCTGTTTCCTCCATTTTTGGAAGTGTCTTTTCAATGTTACAGGTAGCTTTTGCCCAAATTCAGCTGTGCAGTTGAGAAGTTTTAAGGCTAATTTTTGTCTTTTTCTTTATCTTTTTTCTTGGATTTTTGGATATAATCTATCCACTTATCGTTTGCTATTTCAATTGAATTTGTGCACACTTGCGATCGCATTATTTTTTCTTCAATGGGTCGAAGTTGGGTTTCGAATTCTTGTATTCGCAGCACGAGCAGCCAGGCAAGCAGGAGACAACTGATCATGAAGTCATCGATACAATCAAAATTCGAGAACGTTGAAATCGTTGATGACACTAACGATTACTGAAAGACACAGCTCTATACAACTCCAAAGTCTCCATCGCGTGGTGGACATACACTGACGACGTGGACAGTCGGCACCCAAACTGATATTTCAACAACAACAAAAATTTTTTGTAGTGAATAGAGTTTATTATTTTATGAGACTTCAAACCTAAATTCCCTGAATTAAAGGACTTACGGTTTTGATTCTTCGTGTGGTAGATCTGTAGACAATCGCACAAAAATTGAAGGCCGTTTATTGTCTGATAAAGTAGTAATACAATAATACCGATTGAATAGAGAATAGTTTGATCGTTAGAAGAAGAGGATTTGTTGTAGTAAGAGGACTTCGATATTGTTTTTCTTGAAAGAATCCTTTATGGATTATGTGGAGGCTTTTATAGTGAGATTATAGAGTAAACATTTATGATGAATGATTTTGGGGATAGATAAGAGAAATTATTAATGAAATTATAATGTAAACATTTGTAAGAGAAATTATTAGTAAATTTATAAAGGTGTAATTTGATTTTAAAGTCCATGAAAATTTTCGGGTGAACTATTGATTTGTGTTAGTCCGAAATTACCAACTGAACAAAATGTTTTCTTTTTTTTCATTTCTCTTATGAGAAGTTTATAGTTCTCAGGTTAAAAGCTTTTACTCAATTTTATGACGCATGCGTAAGTGCCAACCAAGTCAGATATTTCATATATTTTCATTTGATGTATCTGGCTCTATTCAACATTTTCTATTATGTAAATAGCATTGCATTTTTCACGAACTTATTTATGTGTTTTTTTTTTGTTGTGAAGAGGAAATTATTGACACTGCTGTCATAAAAAGTGTGCTTCGAATTCATCTTTGAAAATCAATGTATCAAGACAGATCGTGCGGAATAATTCTATGTGCTGCAGTTCCAGTGTGAAAGAGAAGGGTATCATCCGTATGGAATTATAATTTCAAAAAAACCTAATTTTATAAGGATGGGAAAGACAGAATCATGGCGGACCCTACAACTACGTGGGACAAACGCTAAGAAGAAGAAAGAGAAGAGAAGAAGAAGAGGGAAAGACAGAATCAGTTGGAACTCTCAGAAAGACATGAGCAATTAATTATTGGTGGAAGGTGACCGTAACAGACTAGGCATGGAATAAGTAGAGATAGGTATGAAGAGCACGATGAATCACGTGCACTTATTTCAGTTCCTCCATTATTGTAAGGAAATATTGTAGCTCGCTGTGTTATCATTCAGTCAGTTATCGGCAAATATAAAAAAATGAAAGGCGCCGAAAACGTAGAACAATAGGTTCATTGTCTTCTGACTGTGAATTTTTTAACGAAGTATAGAATTGATCATTGCTTGTTTTTTTTTTTGTCGAGATCTGAACTAATTCAAAGTGTGCTCATCAATGCAAATGAGAGTTTTCTGCATAGTCAATCATGCAGCTGAATTTATAAGTAGGTGCACTGAAAGTTCAACGAGCATGGTCTAATTCATTGCTATATTTTAAAACTCTTCATTGTCCATTGATGGATGGATATTAATTGCTACTCGATCGTGAGCGGTCGTATTTTAATTTAATTTATTTTATTTTTTTTTCAATTTCTTAGTCGTTTACACGTAAACGACTAAATTTTTTCTGGAGAAGGAAATGGCAACCCACTCCAGTATTTTTGCCAAGAAAACCTCATGGACAATAAAACAAAGAACTGAAAGTTCAACGAGCATGGTCTAATTCAGAATATGCGTTCTGAATCCCTCAGGTCGGGAGATGACCAATATGCTAATGAGGAAGAAATGAGAAAAAGTACTTCGAGAACTGATGAAGTGATTAGGCCAAAGCCAAGAAGGATAGCAAAGGGAAAAGGTGCGAAGGAAAAATATAGCCGATCAATTATGGATACGTATGATGGGAGACTTCGGTGCTGTAAAGAGCAATATTGCATAGAAACCTGGAATGTAAGATCCACGGATCAAGGTAAATTAGACAAACAGGAGATGACGAGATTGAATATTGACATCTTAGGAATCAGAGAATTGAAATGGACAGGAATGGGTGAATTTGAGTCAGAGAATTATTATATCTACTACTGTGGACAGGAGTCCCATAGAAGAAACGGTGTTGCTTTTATAATCAATAAAAGGGTCATGAAGGCAGTAATGGGATATAATCTTAAAAATGATAGAATATTATCAATCAGAATCCAAGGGAAACCTTTCAACATCACGATGATTCAAGTGTACGCACCTACCACTGATGCAAAAGCAGTT
>JABVXS010001489.1:0-14396 GCA_013365335.1 Madathamugadia hiepei | reverse complement strand
GTCTATGCACGTCATCGTTGGAGTACGCCCTAGCATTCAATGCGAATCATAATGAGCAAGGGTTTTTGGCTTATGGACGAAGCACAGAACTGTGACGTGGAGACGACGCTTTACAATAGCGGACCCTACAACCACGTGGACAAACGCTAAGAAGAAAATATTATAACGGTACAATGATATTTCTCCATTATAAAAGATTATTTGATAAATGAAATTTTAAAAATTTTACTGATTATTCTTGATAAAATAAAAAGTGCTCGGTTAATTGAATAGTGAAAATTTTTTCCAGTTATTAAATATCAGTGAAGAAGCCTAAGAAAAATTTTCAAATATATCAAAACTGAAAAAAAAGTAAAAATTAACAATATTTCAGGATATTATAACACCTTTTAGTGAAGCAAATCCTACAATACGACGACAGTCAGGTGGCAAAATATCCCATTCACCTGATCCAATCGATAAAGACACCTTCCTAACTCGAACGTATATCAAAGATGATCGTGAGCAAATCCGAAGAAATCATGGAAAAATGATTCTTGAAGTTGCAGCACAGGGAACAATAACCATGTAATATCATCGCTTCATACCAAAATTATCAGTAATATAAATCGAGGATCTACTGTTCTCATCAATGACAAGGATGATAGGCGATAGAATGCCATACAACTCTAATACTTCAATCATCCAGATAAATCAATTAATGTTACAGCAGCAATTACCTATCGAGAATCTTATCAATTTATTACTATAAAATCGATAATTGAACCCATCAGTTGACATGAAAATCATTAGTGTGGACAATTGATATATCAGCACGTAAAGTGAACCATCAAGTGAAATAGCATCAGCGAAAAGCAACTTATCAACCGGTAGTGAAAATCAATGCTATCTAATCATAACTTTTTGATCATTCCGTCTTCACTGTATCGTCATTTTGTACATAAATTGTCAATTTTTGTTAGTGGAACAAACGTTGGCATATTCCCAAGAACTTTTCATCCTTCCAGAATCAATTAATTAATGTTATTTCTCCAACCTCAAAGGTGAGATAAATAGAAAGTATTTTAAGTGGTAAGCTACGGTATTCTGTGGAATTGTTTTTATCTTATACTGACGTTCCGCTTTAATTAAATCCGTTAAATTTATTCTTAAACATTTCAAACCCATAAAATTTTCAAAGGAAATACCATAATCCATTATTGCGATTACTCCTATAAGAGAAAAATACGACATGATGTGCTCGATGATACACAGACAAAATAAATATCATTAATTATTTGCTTTACTCATTAATGAGTTTCATACAATAAACATTGAAATAAAATAAGAGAAATAAAGAAAGCTTGCAAGATAACATTGGTAACTGTTGGATGATTTCTATCGCACGAAATATTTGATCACTCTCATCAGAAAAAGACTCTTTTATCTTACTAGGAGCAATATATAATAGAAAATATTACTGAAATAGAATTAAATAATTATTTGCATAACATTAAGCATACAAAACAAGAAAATTTTTCAGGAAGATTTTTGTTTTCCGAAATATTTCAAGCCATACGGACGTTGTCATTCAAATCAGGAATATTCACAAAGAGAGATCAGTTGAGGAACAGTTCGAGCAGCTGTTGTCAATATGTAGAAATTAAGAAACCTTCAACAACCTTATAAACATAAAAGTGGTAAGCTGCATGTAACGTTCGGAAAAGCCTAGCTGGTTCCAAATCAACAAATGAGCAACAAGGGAAAAAGATCTTTTAGTCCATTCGTGATGCTTCTTTTATCTTTAGATATTCTTCTGTACCGGTTTTAATTTGTTCTGCAGCAGCAATATACTGTGGTGTGCCCCGTAATACTGCTTCATGCTCACTGATTACCTGAAATAAAGTTCCATCTGCACGAAACACAATAAATAATCTAAACAGAGAAATTGAAAAATCTACTAAACGCATCAGGTGTTCTATTAACAATTTTATTTCAAATCAATAATCAGTGAGCAAAAAAACATCTCCCAATCATTAGCCAGATTTGTGACTAATGAAAAGGTTTAACAAACTACAATAAATCGATTTTTTGCTACTTTTAGGTATCCAATAAATGACGGCACTGAAAACAGTTTTTCCGAGCTAAAGCTCCTTCATAAAATAAAATCTAGCAGCAGAGGAAATTAAGAAAAAGGTCAAGTTTTATAACTGGATATCTAACTCAAACCTTTTTCAAACTTTCAATTGAATTTGTTAATCTCCGGGCGCATTCAGGTATCATTTGTTTTGATTCCTGAAAAAAAGGAAACGTTTTTGATATAATCACAGCCATCCACTCATAACCTTAAGAATTTTTAATAAGTTTGAAACAATCTTAAAATATTACCTGACACAACTCAATCTGTTTTCTAACAACATGTTCATCAGCATCTCCAACATCTTGCATTGTTCGCAATTTAATCCTTTGCTTCTCCTCTTCTTTCTCATAATAACATAATTCTTTCACCAACCGTTTCACAACACCCGTTTTAATTGATGTATCTTTCAGAAGTGCTGAATCTGCCATTACCGTGCTAAACTGAATTTCTAAGCGTTGGATTTTAGATATTCAGTATGATCATTTTAAATATTCAGTAGTATAGATTTATGATCCATCTAGATACTTTGAATCGTCTTAACTTGACTACTTCATTATATACGTATTAGATGAACACGATCAGCCTTCTAAACAGTTACTGCAATACTAACTGTACGAAAAATATGAAATAATGTAACACCAAATCCTATTAGCAAAGCAAAAATCAAATATTTACATAAGAAAGCGCTCAAATTCAACACTATTAAAATATAATAATTACATGAAGCTTCTCAGTATCGATAAATTCTCTGCCATTGCGGTAAATAAGTAAAAATACAGACGATCCGCCCTAACACCCACTCTCACGTCTAATTAAATTTATTGCCCAACAGTAATCATATCCTGTCACCTCAGTTTCGTATTTTTACGTTACCAATTCACGTCGCCAAATGTGGCCCGTGAATCTTTTACAGACCGAGTGAAAAGGTCGAACGATCAGCTTAAAACTACTGTGTCCTTTTGTCGGCTTATTACTGTGAACTTATCGGCACTTCATGTTGTATGGAAGAAATGGGAATTATTTTGCTTGACAATGTGTTACTTGATAATTTCACGCTTGATCGATTCATCGTTCAAATGCATGGTTGATTAAAAAAGTTAATGATTCGTTTCTCTTAATAACATGGTTCGATTATCAGTATTACGGCAATCTCTGAAGATTCAGTATGTGAGGAAGGAAGAAGTAGTAAAAAATTCGAGGGGCATAAAATGTTCGAAGCGTATACACCGACAGAGATAGCTACCAAGCTGGAGAAATCAATTGATGTAACATCGCTGGCTGCTCATGGTTAATTTATTGTTTAATCACAACGATACTTTTTCCTCTTTTAGGTAATTCAGTGAGTAAGAGAAGGTATACTTACTAATTATGAACTTCTGTTTATTTTTTTGATTGTTCAATTACTATTAAATTATAGTTATATGTGAAACATTATACAGGTCGTGCTGCTCGAGTTTATGTCGGAAGTAAGGCGGGTTATTTACTGGCGTTAAATGGAATCCGTGATGGTCTGATTTTTTATCTCTTTTTCCAACATCAATTTTGGAAGAGAAGTGTGTATGGGGTACTTGTGCAATGCGAAATTTGCATAATGTGATATATATATACATAAATTTACTTCAAACAACTAAGATACTATCTGAATAATTTAAGAAAATTGTTGCTGGTATATGTAGATTGTAGGTAAGCGTGGATATGAACTGTCGTTGTGTCGATCATTCGAAAAGAAAGCAATAAATGAGTTATGCTGTATTGAAAGGCATGATATATTGCTATGTTTAACTGATTCGCAAGTATCTGCGCATGAGCTTTCTCAACCGTTTGCCCTGAAAGCACTTATCTCTGATGTTAGACCTATATCTGCTTTTTGCTGCACTGTATCAGAGGTATTTTTTTCGTTTTCTTTATTTTTATTGTTGTCCGCGAAAATTTATTTGTTCAGTATCCCATTTATAGTTATTCTTTACCTTTTCGTAAAAATGAAATGAACCTAATTTTACCTCGTGGAGTAATTAGTGCGACCTGGTAGATTCGTAAATAAATATTGCTCGAACATCTTTATGAATACTTAAAAAATAACTACAAAACGATATTTCGTGTTATTGAAATATTTACAGGTCGATGGAATATTGTATGTAGCTGTAAGTTCAAGGAAGAAAATATTTCTTTACAAGTGGCTTGTTGATGAGTTTACCAAGATGGATTTTGAAATGTCATTAGGTAATACACTTTAATTTTTGAAACCTAAAAAGGGATTCAGATTTTAATTAAATGTATTAAATGCGTGTTCAGCCTTTTTTCCGGACTACGTGAATTATATGGTCTGGTGTGGTCCCAATATATCGGTGGCTGTACAGAACGAATATTATTATATGACCGTCTTTCCAATCAAAGTATGAATGAGTTGCATGTTTATAGTTAATGAACGGGAATTGATGATTCATGGTAGGAACTTTACTGGTCATTCAGTGAAGGTTTAAATGATAGTTGTAAGAAACTTTTAGGAAGATGTAGTGAATGTGAAAAAATTATTTGATATTGGTTCGAAAACGGAAAATCCGGTCATTGTTGGGTTACCTGATTATAAGCAGATTGCATATTGTCGTGATAATTTCTTGTTCTTTCAAGAATATTATGGAACAGTGAATCCTATGTCAGAAGTGAAATTCTCGGAAGCACCTATTAATATTGGTATGTTCATCTGTTCGTTGTAAACTTTTTTTATGGTGATGAATTTTCGTTTCAATCGTTTTATAAAACGTATTTTTACCACTGATAGAGTAATACTCACTAGATAGTGAATGGTAAAGGATTTGGATCTTTTATAGAACTGGGACATTATATTGAAATAGACATTTTCAGTATACGATTCTCCGTATTTATTATCACTAGGAAAAGGAAAAGTTGAAATACGATCGATGAGGCCAGCGACACATATACAGACTATACAACTTAATAAAGCGATGTACATATCTACTGGTTTGAGGTAGGTAATGCATGTCTTCGATCGTACATAGAATAACGCCATCTGATTTTGCAGTTAATTCCTTATCTTATATATCTCATGCATTTTGTGATCTTTATGTATTCTTGTATGAATAATAACTTGGATTCTTCGTTATGATGTCATTAACTTTGTTTTTAAATTATGATATTTTGCCAGTGGAAAGAATCGTTCATTGCAGGGGGACGGTTTATGTGGGAAGTAACAGTTATGTATGGCTGTTAGATTCTCGGCCACAGATGAAAAGTAATTTAGAACGGTTGGTTAACGAAAAGCAGTTCGAATTAGCTGTCCAGCTAGCTGTAATTTATTTCCTTACTTTTTTTCTCACATTCAGTGTCCTATAATTTTAAGTAAAATGGCGATGGTTTAAATTGTCATGTTTTCACAGTGCTTCTCTTAGTTTTTGCAAAATTTTTCAGGAGAAATGTGGTGAAATAGGTGATAAAGGTGTTGTAGAAATCAAACGTAAAGCTGCATTCAACTTTTTCTGTCAACGAAGATTTGACGAATGGTTGGAAATTCATGCGCAAATCAAAACAGGCAGGTTTAATATCTACTTCTAAGCTTACATTATTGTTGTTGTTAATGCTAAGTGAACGAATTTCTTTGATAGAAGCTTAGTTCATCCTTGAATTGAAATAAATAAATAAATTTTTAGATGTCATGACAGTGATAGCGCATTTCCCACAATTGTTGGATTCTAGTTATCAAGAATCACTGAAATCTTTATTGGACGGGCAACCTCCGGATTTTCCTGAAAATGAATTCAGAAATGGTTTGCAGTCGCTTGCTCCATACCTTGCTTCTGTATGTTTGTTTACGATTGCCATTTCTTTTCTATGTCCCTTATCTGTACCATTTGTGTTTGACATTCAGATACGTATGGAACATGCGAAGGCAGTTATTGAACTTCAGAAATTATATCAACAACATGTGCATGATGCTAATTTTGTTGAACGGTTAAAAAGTCATGAAAATGTTTTGCAAGTGGTGGACACTACTTTACTAAAATGTTATCTTCAGGTCTGTTATCATTTCGAAGGCATTTATCGAGATTTCAATCATTTAAAATTAATACGAAAAACCTGAACTATATTATTCTTCTTTTGGGAAACGTTTAGGATAGTTCCTGTTTGTAAAATTTTACCTGAAAATGGAATATGTTCTGGAAGCGTATTTAAATTTTTTGCTGTAAACAAACGGAAAGTAGGACTCCTGATATTATAAGCAGCAGGGTAAAACAAAGCAGTTCTACTTCACGGATACGAAGTTGATGTTAAATCATCTGTTGATTGCTTAACGCCGATTCATCTGTAAATAATCAGTCTTGTTGATTAAAATAATGTGTAGAAATTTCTGCAGACCAATAAAAGCTTGGTGCCCTTATTATTACGCCTTCCGGATAATATGTGCATAGTGAGCGATTCTGAAAAAGTATTACTGGAACATGAAAAATATAATGAACTTTATGTACTATACGAAAGAAAAGGTTTACATCGTAAGGGTGAGGTTCTTTATCAGCTTTTTTCCATACTATCACAGTAATCATTGCGATAAAACGAAACTAATGATTCAGTAATAGAACGTGTAATTGATTAAGTTGCTCAAGTGCTACTTTTTAGCACTTTTTACTAAATCGTGTCTG
This sequence comes from Madathamugadia hiepei, assembly GCA_013365335.1. Taxonomy (NCBI): domain Eukaryota; kingdom Metazoa; phylum Nematoda; class Chromadorea; order Rhabditida; family Onchocercidae; genus Madathamugadia; species Madathamugadia hiepei. Next base: position 7,625 of record JABVXS010001489.1, on the reverse strand, counting down.
GTGGGAGGAAATCTCTCACTTTTCATTATTTTAAGGCGGCTGGCCAAAAACGCTAGGTTTTTTAATAGATTTTCAAATTTTTAGAAGTCGATCATGAAAATGGGAACAAATAATATAGCTATGTTGTACACTTTAACGATGTGTGGCCGTTATATATTACCGTGGATTAAAAAATCACTTGACCAGTCTTTATACTTTGTCTATTTTCAGCATTAACACTGCTGATGGAACAGGCTCATATAGAGGAAAGTCCTTTGCGAGGTCATAAAATGACCGTCGAATATCTACAGAAATTGGGAAACAAGCATTTGGATCTAATAACTGAGTTTGCTGCGTGGGTACTTCAAGAAAACCTGAGTGCAGGTCTCTCGGTATGTGACCTAAATATTTCTACGTAAGCTTGAATTCAAATTTTTTTGGAGATTTCCAAGTTGCTGATGCAATCAATATTTAAACTGTAAACTCGTCGTTTGAAAAAAAATTCTCTTTTTGCATATTGCAATAGCTAGGTTCGCTATTTCTTCCTACTTTCCATTCAACATTTTTTTCGTTTTGTCTAAGGTGTATGAGACTATCCAATTTTCCCTTATTACAGTTTCTGTTTTCATCGTTAGATGAAGCTTCTTGATTTCAATGTAAATAAAAAAAAACTTTCAAAAGTTGCTGGTCGTGAAGAACTTTTCAAACTTACTGACAGTAAAGAAGAAGGCAACGGAAATTTAAATTAACTTTTGTTAAATATTTGATGTGAATTGCAGATCTTCACGCACGATAGTGCTGAAATTCGTTCACTGGATCGAGGACGAGTGTTAAAGTTTTTAACTCATGAATGCACTGCTGGAGTTATACCATATTTAGTTAGTTATTCCGAAGCTGACTAGTAACTTTCGAGACTTTGACGATCTTCTTGAAATTTCATTTTGATAATTTAAAATGTTTAGGAGCATATAATTTATAAATGGAACGAAAATATGCCTAAATTTCACGAATATCTAGGCCAGCATTACATTTCGAAAGTAAAACAGTTACAGCGGGACTATATTAATATTCTTGGCGAAGGTTAGTAAATTGATTATTGTTAAGTCTGATGATTGATAGATGTGGAATCTTCTCATATTTCAGAAGACTTCAAAGTCTTGCCAAGTTTAAGTTTGTACCTCTTATTTTTAGATGAGTATATTGCACCAGCTGGCGAAGAAGAAGGCGAACTTGGCGAATACAGATATAAACTTCAGCGCTTTTTGCAAATATCTACTGCTTACAGTCCAGAAAAACTTCTGGTGCAATTGCGCCATAATTGTAAGACTTAGGATTGCAATTCTAATTATGTTGTATCGAGTTTTGCGTTATTCAATAAGTTACTTGTCAAATATCACATTTATGTTATTGCTTATTGAAACCGATATTCTTGCACTCAGCTATTAGGAAATAAAATCATTATAACAATCCTTAACAAAGGATTCTCCAGATGTTTCGGTAATTAGGAAACCATCAAATACTATTTTGCAGCATTATATGAAGAAAGAGCACTATTATTGGGGCGTTTGAAACGACATCAGCAAGCGCTGGCTATATATACGCAAATTTTGAAAAATTACAATGCAGCTGAGAAATACTGTATAGATTGTTATGAACCGAAGGACCCAGAACGTTCCAAGGTAATTTTGTCTGGATGGTTGAAAAATGCATCAGAAATGGTTTTCAGTTAAATGTTTTAAGAAAAGGTGTGCATCACTGTAAAGTTCTTGCTCCGTTATGTTGAGACAGTTATTTGATCGTCCGTGGTATTCAGCGAGTTCAGTAATATTTTGTTTATTTTTCTGAATAGAATGAACCGTCATCAATAAACTATGAAAGTTTACTTCAGATTTTTTTAGGTATTTCTGATTTTGCTTAAAATATACATAAATCCCCCAGATATATCAATTGTTGGCTTATTGCAAAGTGATCACTGCCACGCTATACCAAATCCAAATGAAGCAGTTCGAATACTCAAGGAGCACAGTCATATATTTGATGCAGGTTCAGTAGATCTGACTCGTGGATTTTTCTATTTAAAATTATACCGCTAACTGAAGTTGGGTCAGAATTCATTTTTCATTCTGATTTCGAATTTATTATTTACAGTAGAAGCGGTAACTTCATTACCTGCCGATTATACATTAAAAACTGTGTGGCCAGGTCTTGTTACTATTCTACAAGGGGCGCACAACAGGAAACATACCGTAAGTATATTCAATGCGTAAGTACATTTATCGAGTATCAGCTATTGCCACTTTATTCGTGTTTTGTCTTGTTTATGCTGAAATTTTGAATGACGAGCTCTTATTTCGGCAATTTCTACCGCTGTTGTGTTTAATTTGATTACATCAGTTGCAATGACTTATGAATTCAGCAGAAATAAAATAAAGCCTGTGAAAACGGAATCAGTGCCTTTATCTTTTTCTTTACTTTTTTTTGGTTTTTTTTTCTTAGAATTAACTGCATGCATTGTGCATCTCATTCCAGAGATAACTGAAATTAAGGTTTCTTTAGCGCGGTTGAAAACATGACTGTGAGTTTGAATTGATGATCGCTTGAAATAATATCATGCTTGTTTCGGTGGAAATGAATCAAGACGTTCTATTTTTTATAGATTACAATACATAGGGCTGTGTGCGAAGCGGCACTAAAACGTGTATTACGACGGAAAGCTGTATCACATTCTACAAAGTTTGTTGTAGATTATGAAATGGAATGCGCCGCATGTGGAAAAAAGATAGCTAACAGGTTTTCTTCTCTTTGTTTTTGGATTATAGGAACATGGAAACCTTTGGTAATAAGTTTTGCAGTATGTATTTAATTAATTAATAGTTTTTTTGTGCTCCCATTTCATCCTGTGAATATAGAGATCAAGTTACGTCACATTAACCATTCATAGTATGGTTATAGACTCCCTGCACTAGTTTTATATAAGAATTTCAACTTCGAGTTCCTCCACTTTTATGCTACCTCCGTGTTTTCGTTAAAATTCCTATCAAAATTTGATTTTTTTTAAATTCAAGATGTGCTGTTTTTATCAGTTAATTTTAACTAATTTAAAAATTTTAACTATTGCTGATTCATTCGATTAATCGATCTTTTTTCATCATTTGCATTCGTATTTTTTGACCTGAGAGTAAAATTGTAGCTCATTTCACACATTTGGATTTTTTTTGAGTTTTATTTGCCTTATTTGTATTACTGCAGTCTTTCCTATTATTATTCCATTTCTAATTTCAGTGCGGATTAAAGGTGCTGTTCTAAATTTCCAAATTTAGTTTTTATTGACATTTTTTTACAATTTGTTTTTTCATTTAAGTAATCAGTTTTCCAGTGCTTTCGCCCGTTACCCGAATGGTCGTCTGGAACACTTTTATTGTTATCAAAGAAGTGGAGAAAAATAAAGCAAGCCTCTTGGTAATGACATTTATGAACTCCATTATACGGGAAAATGTACATATGAAACGATTCACTTGTTTTACTTAGTACTTGCAGGATGTGCTTCTTGAAATTTAATTTTGTTTTGATAATTTTGGAACATCATTAAATCCTCTTGACTTTTTTGGATTCTTTACCATAGGAATATCGAATATGACCTTACTTTGCCGTCAAATGAGAAAACAGAAGGGAGCAAGTAATAATGAAATCGTAATAAGATTCCAAAAAAGTCAAGGAGAAGATTTAATGATGTTCCAGAACTACTGAAATAAAATTAAATTTCAAACTCGATTTGTCTCAATGGTTAAAATATGAATAAAAAATAGTTTCAATTGCAAACATTATTATGAGAAACAATTTCTGTTCGTTTGGAAAAAATCTTCTACTATTACGAAAAATCGAAATTACAATTTGATTTTGATCGTGAAGAAGTGAAATGATCTTAAGCATTCAAAAAAAATCATTGTACATACTAGGTCTAAAACCAATTTTCTTCTGTCAAACATGAAAAAGTTGTATTTTTTCAACTTTCGATCAGAGAAGACAGTGGTTAAAAAAGTTCATTTTTTATATATATTCTAAAATTTTTCTAAAATTTTGTTTTATAAAAACCATTGTTAAGTTTATAGATTTTTCTTCCTCGATTAATTAATTGATGATTAATGTTAAAATATAAAAAAAATAGCGTGTGAGTCATGCAATTCGAATACAAGTGGAATTTGTAAAAAACCGAAGAATAGCCAGAAATACTGTTCCTTTTTCTGCAAAAACATGTTGGTGAATAAGAATTAAATTCCTCAAATCGATAATGATTATGATGTGCTAACAATCAGTTGCAAAGGGAACATTAATGATGATGAAGATTGACATTCTTCTTCATCAGATGTTTACAATAATAAAACTTGAACATCCAAAAGTTTTCAACAACAAAAAAATAATACAATGGAATTTGAAATTTTCAATTCCATTCTGAATCTTCACTGCTTCTTTTTCTAAAGCGTGAGTGTAAAATTTATTTGAAATTAATTTTTATTTACTTTTTGATTGTGAAAATTTAAAAATCAGTGGTTTGTTGAGAGTTTTTTGATTTATCGTTTTTTTTTGATTTTTTTATTTTAGCTGCAAAAATGATTGAATTTGAGCAGAATTTCATTATGACGGAAACTTGAGCGATATAATTAATTATCAATAATTACCGATATGTCATCATTTCCAAAATGAATTTGAATTTTATTTGAAATCTTTGTGATATCGATAATCGATAAGTCATTGAACTAACTGATCGATTGATTGATCGAAATGTGATTTACAACAAAATGTTGTTGGAAATAGTTACGATGAAAGTGAACTTGTTTAAATATGAAAGCGATAAATAAGACCAAGTTTGAAGTGGACTTTTCCAAATAAAAAGTACGAGAGAGCAAGAGAAGAAGTGGAAGGTAGAGAATGAGAGAGTCTCTAAGGTGAGATAAGATGAAAGGAAGTCCAACTTTTAATTAAACAGGAAAATTGAACAGTAATCGATGAAACGGAAAAAAAAGGGAGGAAGAAGGAGAAGGAAGGAGAGGATGAATTGCCCAGAATTAATAAGGGATGTTGAGGGTGGTGATGACCTTGGTATTTGTCAACCAGTGTCACCGTTTAATGCCATCGTCTCAATTCAACCAAAAATAAAATCTAACTGTGTGACTTGAATTTGTTTCAAATTGAATTGGAATTAAACGAATTAAATGGAATTGAATAAATCAGAACAAAATACAACATTGACAATCGCAAGAAGATTATCACCCATTTCCACTAGCATTTTCATTTATCGATTGATTGGTTGACAAAAATATTTAAGTTGGGTGGAATGATGAAGGTAAGAAAGATTTAGAAGAAAGAAGAAATACCACAGGAAAAGATTAGTGTAAAGAATATCGAAGCATTTTATAGGTAAACCAAATTCACCAGGTGGACAGACGATTTCTTGTTTACTAATTACTATCAGTAATACAGTCTCACACTAAATGACCAACCACCCAATTATTAAATCAACCAAACACCAAATGACCAGCCACCAAATTGTAGGACCAAATGACGCACCACCGAATTATGAACCAACCAAATACCAAATAACTGTAGATGAAAGTAAATTGAATCGGTCAGAGTTCAAGTTCGAATAGACAGAATTTTATTTCCATTACCAATCAATGCTAATAAAACCAAGGAACTGAATTCACCAACTTAGCAAACATTTAACCAACCAGATATCAAGGTAGGAGGAAACTATTGACAGCAACGAGACGACCAAGCAAATGACCAATCAACCAAATAAACAATCAATAGAACCAAACAAGGGAAAACAATCTCCAGACGATAGCATCTTCAATGTCAAAATAAACAATCACAGATTCACTTTCTCTCTCTCTCTCTCTAATCATATCGGTCCAAAAAAACTTATTTTTAATTAGAAAATTTTTTAGTCTCAATTTTATTCCTTTAGACATCATTTCTTACGGAAATTTAATGCTTTTTTAGCGATCAATCGATTGATAAATAAATAAAAGAAACAAAGGAATGAATAAATGGAACATATAGAAGGACAACAAAGTGGACAGAGAAACAGATTTACAGGTGGACAGGTATCCACACACCACACACCCACTTCTAGACACACACACATAAAGTGTATACACCCAAAACTTTGTTGGTCCGTACCCTTGCAATCCATGAAAATATCAGACTTTTTTATCATTGCTATTATATTTTCACCACCGTTGTCGTCGTACTGTCGCCGCCGTCGTCATCGCCAACATCGTCATCAACGGATGACTGGTGATGAGTCAGTCGGTGAGAAACCTGCATTTCTTTGCATTCAGCTTATCGTCCAAGTTATCAGTTCTTGACGCTTCTTTATATTTAAACTAAAAATAATATTTACCGAAATACTTGAATTGATTTATATTGGTACAGCAATTTTGTTTTCATGCCGTTTAATCAATTGCTATTGTTGCTCACACTGTTATAGTGGCATTAATTATTAATTTCCAATTAAAATTTAATCAAATCTTCAGTTGTTTGCGCATGCACGGTTCATCTCTAATCAATTAATTTCTGCTATTAATTAATTCTAACGCGTTTAACCAATTTGTTGAATCGAAATTTAAGCAATTATTAAATGACGGTGATAGTCAAGTGATATGGTGATCAATGACCAACGATCAGCTATCATTTATCACTATCAGTGATATGACCATCCACGCATTATCATCACTACTTCCAATATATCAATATTTTCCCTCATCCATACTGCAACTGTCACTTTTTAATATATTTCTACAAATAATTTCACTACCTTGTGCTAATGCTAAGACGGATATTTCCATTATTATTGGTGCTAATAATTCCGGCAATGCTGATTCTGTTATTCCGGATTCCTTGCAATTACCAGACTTACCGGTTGATATCTACGGCAAACATGAACCGATCAAAAATATTATTGGAGGTAAATTAATATTTTCATTTTCTTTGCCATTAGATTTTTTTTAATTTGAAATTATTTCGAAACATAGCCGCGCCAAAAATTTTATTTCTGGCACTTTTTTTCGTTTTTAATTTGTTCTTTCCTAAAAATTTATTTCGTAAAAACCTGTTCGATAATTACTGCAATCATTTCTGATAACCTAAAAGTGCAATTGAAAGTTTGAATGCTGAAAGTCTTTTCGGGGTGAACTTAGTCATTTATTCTCTCATTCTTCCACTCTGCCAGTGTTTGCCCAAGGAAAGTACAGTATTTTTATCTAAATTGAAAACTAATTCCTTGGTTCCTTGGTCGGTCAAAATCTCAACGAGTTTCCTCGTGTCGACGCTTCTTCACAATAATTCTCCACTTTGCTCGGTTTCGAGCAATCTGTTTCCACATTCTGCCGCATATTTCTGTAATTTAGTCGGTTCATTTTTTTGGTGGTCTCCCGTGAGGTCTATTAACCCCTCTCGGATACCAATGGAAGACTTTGGTCCACCAGCCATCCTGCATGTCCAATCTATTTCAATCTGCTCGTTATCATTTCCTGTGCGAAGTTGGATACTCCATTTTGACGTCGTATTTCTCCGTTTGGGACGTGGTCGCGTAACGATATTCTGATCATTCTTCGTTCCATGGCTCGTACGGTCACCTCCAATTT
>JABVXS010001488.1:0-14403 GCA_013365335.1 Madathamugadia hiepei | reverse complement strand
CGCCAAACCTTTCTGTTTAGTGCATTCTTCCGAAGTTCACTCAAGTTCATGTTTGTCGCATTCATGATATTGTCTAGCCATCTCATCCTTTCACGTCCCTTTCTCCTTTTGCCTTCAATCTTTCCCAGAGAATATATATCTGGAGGGTTGGTGAGCGGTCGGTTCTCAACAGAGCTCTGTTGATGATTTTTTTGACCTTTTGACCTATATTGATTGACCCTTTAGTGATTTGTTTCAATATTACTGAATATTGGTTCGTATCTCATATTTATTACTGAATACTAATTCCCTGTAATTAGGTTATTTCAAAATGGCCTTCAAAGTGCTGTCAGTGAATTGACTGTTGGGAAGTTTTAGTCTTGGTCTTTCTCCTTAGAGTCTACTTGAGGAGAATTCACGCAGCTACATTTCTTTCTCTTACCCAACTACCTTTGTCGAACTCTCCCCAAAGAAATTTTCCATAACCCACTAATATGAATAGAAACAACTTGAATAGTCCCTTTGACACTTTTAGAATGTACATTGATGTGAAGTTGCACAAAGCGGTCGCACCTGGAAATTTGCTGAAAATCTGGAAAATTCCAACTTTAGATAAAGATAAAGCATTTACAGTTGAGTGTAGAATTACGTTCTAAATTATCATTTATTTTCATATTTCTCAAAAAAATTTTCAAATTTAATCGCATCTTTCGAAAACAATTTCACATCGCCAAATCTTTTGTCATTCAATTAAACGGATAAACAGGTGACTGAATGGATTTTAGGTTGGAGAAGAGCTAATTCAAAATCAGAGAATAAATAAAAACTAATGAAAATTGATGTCGCCTTAGAGTAATAATTCTCTGAGTCAGCCAGACACATTTCCACGATTGTTTCTTCAACAATTAAATTCGCTTAGCGAAAAATTGGGCAGAGATTATAGGATGAGAAGTATGATAGATGGATGAAAAGTGGAGCAATGGTGACCCCAGCCAATGAAACAGCACGAGAGGGCAGAATAAACTGGCAAAGAAGTAGCATGTGAGGCAAAAACAACAATAAACTAAGGCTTTAAATCAAATTTTTTGATTAACAAATACCCGAATGAAGAGATTAAAAGCTGCTCGATGATGGCTGCAAATGGAAGTCGAAAAAGAAAAAGAAAATTGTTAAAACACTGAGCTTTGCTCGTGGCTGTTACCCTAGATGGAACCTGATGTTACATAAATCAAGTTAGCACAACGATGATAGCAAAGAACTTTCTATTAGGAATTTCAGCACAAAACCTTTTAATGATCATTTCATCGGCCATGATAAAGTGCTTTTCTATGTTTTAACAATGAGAAGAGAACATTGCAGAGAGAGGAAGAGATTTACAAGGAAATGGAAGTGGAATGGTGAAATCACGACGAATGATGCATCATCCCTCCCCTCCTAATTTCAAAATTTCTAACTGTGAATGTTCGCTGCATTTTAAGCTGAGAAATCTGTTGAAACAGTTCCATCAGTTGTTCTGTGATCGGATCAATATATTCATACAGCCATTCATCGATTGTATTTTTCCGAAAAACTGGTTGCATCAAAGACTGGATCGTTTTGATCTGAGGTCGGCAATGATTGATTATATGTTAGGATACTATTATCATTTGATATAACTAATTTGTAAAATAATCAAAGTATCGATTATATCGGTACGTCCTTTCTTCTTGCCCGTCTTTGTTTGTTTCTTTTGAAGATCACGAATGAAATTGCATTATTTCAACGATACTAAACTAATGACTTAAGTTCAGCTCCGTCGAAAGTAACATACCATACTAAGCAATTCACTGATGTGCATTTCAATGGTCCTCTCCAATTGTACCAAGTACCACAACTGGGTGTAGCTATGACGTATATTGAATCGACTAAGCCAACCTTTGATCTGTGGACTCTCAAAAACTTCATCCTTGATCACTTTGATATAATCACGCAAGGAATGAATTGCTTTGAACAATTCAACACCTACAATTTAAACAGCGCACTGGGGAAGAAATATCCAATTCCTGCCTTCTTCAGCCTGAATTTTGAGATAAACAAGCCATCTGGGTATGATGGTACTATAATTTCACAAACAATAATAGAATTTGGACTTCAAAAATCAGCAAGTAATGACCCACTGACATGCATGTCGTGCACTGCGGTAGCAACAAAGAAATCGTAGAAAATATATCAAAAGGAGTGAACTCCCAACCTGGGAAGTGGCAGGAGTAGAATGAATGAATATGTTCCAGTGAGATCTCTGAGCTACAGTTTAATGCAACAGTGGTGACATCAATTATCGATTCAGTGCTAAATTTGTCACCTTCTCTTGCTACCTGAGAAAATGATCATTATCAAAAGCCCATGGACGTTAAATTGAAGGAGTGCTCAAACAAATTTGCTATTCCCTAAAAAGATGAACAAAAACTTGAAGAGTTAAATAAAATTTTCCTCTTCAATCAATTGTCAAGAAGCGTTATATATGTTTCGAAAGTTTTAAGTGAAACCATTGAGATTCCCAATCATTCCTATCACTTGTGCAAGATTACAGACCGAACCCATCAGAGCAAAGGGAAAAGCTCTATTCGCTTCACTTGCAAGACATTAAAAAATCTTCGATGAAATGCTTTTGACTTACTAAAAGATTTAAAACAGCCGACGGAAGTCCAACCGGAAGAAGTTCACATAACACAGCAAAGTGGTCGTACCGTTGCCAACCAGTTATGATCAAACCGCGAAATGAACGAAATAATCGGCTATATATCTGAAGTTTAGTACAATATGTTTCCACGTAGATGGAATTTTAGCAGTCTTCCTTTACAACTCTTCCAGGAGATGACTGTATGAATTACCTTACCTGGGATAAACTTCATTCAGCTCCGGATACTGATTTCAAGCGTGGGCTTGAATTTTGATTCGAAGAAAATGATTAAATTTAAATGCCAAGTTTTATGAAATTTCATGACCTTTTAATAGCAAGGGAGAAGTATCGAAAACAAGGGTTTATGACTGATCGTCAATTAGTTAAGACAAATGTTATTTCCATTAATTGGTAAATCGAAAAAGCTAATTACCAAAATGCTAAAGTACACAGGAGGTTGTTAGACTGGGGATATGAGGAAAGACTTGAAGTGGCATACCAAATCTCACTTTCTTTGCCAACAAAAATATTAGAAAAAATGGCGTAGCGAAGAATCCATCGATAAGAAGCTAAAACTTAGTGAGTAGGAATATTGTGTCAAATGGTAGGTACCCTGCTAAAAGACTAACAAATTATTCTACTATCCCTAGAATAATGATAATGCAATAAAGAAATGCTGTGACAGCAGCTCGTAATTTTTAATTTGGTCGATCTTTCCGCTTCAAAAATCATACGAGATTCGCAAGACCATGCATTTCCTGCGCTTCATTTTAAATTTCAATTCTAAAGTTATTGTATCATTTCTCTCCAAGTGGATCTATCATCTTTCAGCTTGCGAAATGACTTCGAGAAACAGATTCCTCTACTGAATCATTATAACAATGACTTAGAGTTCGACACTCATTGCTTTAGAGATCCTAAATTTATGGAAATATTAACAAACTTTAGTCAAAAGAAAATTTACTTTTCGATGAGTAATCCACGCCTTGTTATTTCGAAAATAATGCTTCAAATCCAAAAATGCTGACGATGGCCCATTGGCTCCTTTGTAAGCGGATGAGCCCCAAATTACAGGAAACTTCCCAGCCAAAGAATTCCATGTTAGCTCTTGCAAAATAAAATTAGTTTTAGATTGCAAAATAGTCTAAAAATGCCGAGGGTTTTATCATATTACGTCTTTAATAATTTCAACTAATGATTCGAGAACTTTCTGGAACGTCACTGAATCTGAAGATTCAAGGTAGATATCAATTTCCATAAAGAGCGATTGAATCCACGAGGAATCAAATTCCTTTTCTGACCAAATCTTGACCAAAACTTTGTAAAAATTATATAACAATTAAAACGTTGCTTGTTTAATCAACGTTTTAATTGCTTTCGAAATTTCCGATATAATTTGGCGAATAGAGATTAGGCCAGGAGTAAACCATTTTGTTGTTGTAGCGTTTCGGAGTAATCCCAAACCACTACTTCCAGGAGTTGATCGAGCTGATAGAGCTTTATCAACGAAGACTCGAAAGATTTAATCATGTCGTGCCATGCCAGCAATCTGGAAATCCTTCCTCAAAAGTTTTACTGCCACCGACTATAAACTAACTCCATAAAAAGAACTGCACTTTACCTGACATTTGGAATTAGCGTTTTGATGTAATTTGCAATTTTGGCTAAGTGCATTGCTGCAAGATCATCTTTGTTTTTGTCTTTGTGTGCTTCCAACCATTCGCGATCCTTCAAACATTCTCCGAACTAGAAAAAACGCTGGTCATGGGATAGAAAATCAATGAAACGAAATAGCATATTTTAAAACAGACATGAAACTTTTTTGAGGCTTTGAGAAGGTATAGTCCACTAAGTATATTCAGGTAATTTTAGCCTTTCAATGTAAAATTAAGGTAAAAATGAACCTGGAAAGCTTCGTCAGCACCAATGTGAAAATAAGTTACTCCAAATGGTAGGTGGTATCGGATAACCTGGCGTATAGCTTCCAAAACTAATGAAACTCCCTCATCATCTGCCAAGCAAATCACCTGCAATAACTTGCATGCAAACGCAAACGTTGAGAAACGAATAGAACCAACTGATGAGTCTGTCAAGTTAAACCGCACCTGTGGGAACATGTCGTTTTGTCGGTATCGCCTAAATTTTTCAACTTTCAGAATCCATTCCAAGTGTCCGAAGGTTGGTACAAGTGGTATGACATCAAGGTAAAGTGATTCAGCTGTTTGCAAAAGATCACGAACTTCTTCCACTGTGTAAGCATGACTATTGCGATTCTCTGCTAAAATACCGTTAAATGGGAATGTATCTTCCCACTCCAGCAAAATGCCTGAAATTTAAACTTCATTGATTATATTATCACCAATTATCTTTTAAAAAACTCACTTGGCAATCGCAATATTGATGTTACGACAATTCATTTCAATAGAAAGCCTTACATTCCTGGAGGAACAAGCTAAACACAAACCTGTAGCGCCGTTAGCTTTTATAAGCTTCAATACTTCCTTTAAATATGATATTTTTGGTGCAGCGCCTTTCAAATCGAAATGAATTATCCTGTTCGGGTAGAAGGGCTCCTGCAGCTTTAAGAAACCAATTAAGATTTGTTGTAATTCTTACTTTAAAGTATGAATTGGCTGGCAGCGACGGGATTTTTGTCTAATTAATTAATTGCAAAGTGGTTGATAGCTGAGAGCAAAAATTAAGTAATCTCATCAATTTGATATCAAAGCTGTATGAAGACTGGAAAACATTCAGATTTTTCAGAAAATCTCGAAGGATATACGTGGTGACTTTGTACTTCATCTTGACCATGCACTTTTATCGATTGCAATGATTCCGAGGACTTCAACTGCTCGAATTTTCCCTGCTCCGATACCCAACCTTTCATCGTTTTTCCCGGCCCTTGGGTAGATTCTTCCTATACATTCCTTTCTTTTGCACCTCAGTTATTTGAAAATAAGTCGAAAGTGGATCATTTCCTAGCTCGGTGAAACAGGGGTTGCGTGCATTGCAAAACCCTGCAGACACTGAATTGTCTTGACAATTCTGGTCTTCTTTATGAATTTTTTAAGGATTTCTTAAAATTATTAACTCCATTTGTCAGTTATCGATTTCTTAAAATAATTTAAAAGAACTTAACCAACATTCCATCCTGATTCCTGCAAATGCGTCGATGTCTTTGATGAACCGTCTACTAATCCTTTGCCATCGAGACCGTCAGAATATTCTACACGTACGTCATCCTTCTGGAATGTTCTTTATGTATTTTTCTCACTGTCACTGTTTCTTTGAAGGCTTTGCTTCAATTAACGCCATTTGTTCAGTCATTCACCGAATGTCCAACGCTTATTTCGAACTCCAAAAAACACAATTTAGAATTATATGAAATGCAACTTTTCAAATAAAATAAAAAACGAAGAATCGTCACCTGTTTTACCTGCTTATAGGCAGGTAAACCGAAGGTAATTTCAAGAACAATGCAACAAAGTAAAAGGATCACGAATGTTCGGATGGTTAGTAATCTCCAAATTCTACACCTGAACCAGCGAGATCGTGAGATGATTGTCATACCTAATGATTAATTATATTTATAAATTACACCCGAACGTTTGAAAGTAAAGTTACATGGCCATTATTCAGTCGAGAATGAAACAAATCCAGAACCAGTGAAATTCGGAAAACAAGAAGCACTCACCTGAGTTTGATAAAAATGTGAGGAATCGTTTAGCTTCTTCATTCGCTGAATTCTTGTTTCATTTATTGCTATGCAAATTTCTTCCCTTTATTTGTCAGATTACTTCAAACTATAATATGTTTTAATCAAATTTACTTGAGCTGAGCTGGATTTGTTTTTCTTTGTCAACTATTGATCTTGTCATAATTGATTTTATTTTCCAGAAACTAATCTGATATTTTAATTGTTGTGAAGAGATTTCAATTGGATTTATCAATATCATCGTGTTTCACCAAAATAATTTGTATATCAAAAAAATCATTGCCTTTCAACCTTAGAAATATTGGAATGAATAAATTCTAAAAGAGAAAAAGAGATCGAGAAGTGTTGATTTCAAGTTTGTGATAGATTTCGATTACTTTAGAACCTTTTTTGGTCCGATATGCCAATGATATGTCAGTCTCCCAATACTATAATGTCAAAAATTAATTGTCACCAATTTAGGATTTGGGGAAGAGAATTCGAGCAATGCTGCAAGAGGAAAGGACAGAAGGATAGGATGTGAGAGAAGAGCTCTGCTGCAACTATCGAGATTATTCGGACATCTGCCGTGATCTGTAAGCAATAGCTCAGAAAAGGTAATTGGATAATGGTTCAATGGAATATCCGAGTTGGTCAGCGAAGGATATCGCAGTTCACGTCTTCACATTTCCAATTAACCGTCCAGTGATTACTTATCCATTCTAGCCAAGTGCGGATGCTAAAAGGTCAGGAATCAAATGAAAGCTTCAGCAGATTTCGATTGCTTTTAGCTACTGGTTGGTTTGAATTTTATGATGAATGCATTAAAATATTAGTTTTCACAAACATCCATAATGGTTCACTTAGCTCACACTAGAGCGCCATCAGCTGATTCTATCATACTTAAGTAACTTTCTCGTCTAATCCATGAACCCACCATCCAACCATTCATTCCTCCTACAAATGAAATTGCTCCGAATAATTGATCTCAGTTGACTCTTGTCTACCATCAGGAAACTAGACGTTCTTTCTAGTTGACACGAAAGAACAAAGAGAAGTGCGAACTAGCGGTGCAGATAGGTCAGGTGGTCAATCTCCGTGCTTGAGTTGTTTCTTTTTGCGTAAACTTTCTATGAACACGTAGTGTTCACCCCGTACGGCTACTTTAAAAAGCCTCGAATTTTCAAACACCTGAAAGTTTGAATAAAATCCCACATGCATGTAAAGCGGGAAAAAGACTTCATTGCGAGTGAAGCTTCAAAAAAATTTCTCCGATAATTGTTGATGTCCTACATTTGGTGATGAAACTGTAACGAAGAGAGAGAGAAAGAAAGAGAGAGAAAGAGATCCTTCTGATTGAATAGACAGGTTAGTGACTTTTAAGGGAAATGAAATGGATGTTTGTGCCTCTGTTGGTCCATTTCTCATTGAAATTTTCTACGGCATATCACTTGTAGTTTAATCCTTTTTATTTGCATTTTTTAAAAACCAAGAATCAATTTGTAAATAGGAAAATAAGACTGATTGGTAGCTGAGATAAGTCCGAGACTTACTTCACTGTGAAGAGATAATTACAAATTGAAATTGCGCTCGAAACTCAACCTTTGTCGAAATGAATTCATTTATAGCTTAATAGTAAAGGACTGAAAATGAAGGAACTGAAAATTTTGGGCTCTTTTCTCAATAAGACGTTTTTACAACTCATATTATCTTCCTGCCTAAACCAAATTGGCCTATTAGATAGAAATGTGGAAATGCAGTTGAAGTTATTGATGAATGGCATTGGTCTCTTTCGTACCATTTCATAGATTTCTAAAGCAAGCATAAAAGCATTGCATTTCAATGCCTTTTAAATTTAAGATTAAACAATGAAGATTAAACCTCAATGCTCTTTGCGGAAGTGAGGCTTGTTCTGATGCAAAGAGAACCGCCAATCATCCCAACATTGTGTGAAAAACTAAAAACCCTTTCGAAAAATGAACAATGACCTTTAAAACACACCTTCCAAATTATCCGAGCTTCACATAGCAAAATCGCTAACCATGGAACACATGGTGAAGCGCTTTTTAATGGTTGATTAACTGAAATTCCATCTGTTAGAAAAGCATTTTTGAACTAAAAAGATAGTTTTGAGTTTAATTACAGGGTAATTCGTCGCTGAAAGAGCTACTTCCATCGTTGCCTGAAAAAGAATGACAGTAACGCTGCGTACTTCCTCTCTCTTAATGGAGGAAATGAACGAGCCCAGTTCTATGGTACTACATGAGCCTCGGACAATCAGATAGCCTTGTTCCAGCTTTATCCTGTTCGGCATTCACAAAGATGCACACTATATTTCGAAAGAGGATGAATGACCGATCATTGTGCTTTACAATTCCTTCCATTTGTCCTGCTAGGAGACACTTGTCGACTTCTTCGTATTCCACCTGGTGGAGTTTCTTCGTCTGATACTGTTCGTAAGCATGCAGGGACGAATATTCCACCTGGTGGAGTTTCTTCGTCTGATACTGTCTGACTCTCTTGAATATGTACTGGTACGGTTCTGCGTACGTGTACTGAGGGAGACTTCCGTGTAGAGTTTATTGCTTCCCACAATTGGGTAATTAAACCTTTATTTGGGAAGAATAATGAACAATAAACGAGTTAAGTGATGACAATACAAAGTAGTGGGAGTCGAAGTAGAGCTGGTTGCGAACGTCGATTCCTGTCGTAAACTGAGTGAACTGTCGAGAGAGCTGTTGACTGAACAACAATAACAATCGATTGAATGTGTCATTGATATCGAAAGTTTTTTTTGAATATATATCCAGGATTGTTCAACCTGTACGCAGAAATGATCTTCCGGAATGCTAGATTTCACGACCTCGAAGAAGGATTCAGAATTGGAAGACAACGTATCAACAACCTAAGATACGCTAATGACACTACACTGATAGCAACAACTCCCCAAGACATGGAGAATCTCATCAGGCTTCTAAAAACAGAAAGCAAAAAAATGGGGTTCATGTTGAATATGTCCAAAACTAAAATCATGACAACAGAGAAGAACAGTGAAGCCTTTTTTAATGTAGATAGACAAAATTTCCTATTTCCTATATCCCAATCAAGCAAGCTATTTCAAGTGGCTTTGTAACCTCTCCTCAGCAGAGTCGGGAACCAGATTTCCTTACTGGATCGAGTGCTTTACCGTCAATCCTCGAAGAATGTTCCTTCAAACAAGCGAACGAGAAATATTATAGCTCAAACTCAACTAGGACTCATCGTCGTATCAAGCTCCAATTAAAAAACAAGCAGATATCAAAACTTGATGGCCAACCTAGAAACGGTGGTACTGACGACCAATACACTACCAACTGGAGACGAAGTTTTACAACAATTCTGGAGCTTGGACACTCTTGGCATCTCACAAGAAAAACTTAATGAGAATAGAGAAAAAGAGGTCCAACAATACTTTGATGACACAGTCCAGCGCAAACAGAGCGGTCGTGTCGAAGTTCGGCCGCCATGGAAACCTTATCACAGCAAACCAATCTCAGACAACTACACAGTCTGTCTGTCTAGATTACGTTAAACATGCGAGATGTTGAGGCGCAAAGAAATGCTACGGAACTATGATGAGGTATTCAAGCAACAACTAGAAGCTGGTATCATAGAAGTTGCTCCGCCTAAGTCAGAAGGGTTATTACCATTCTTACTCTATCAACCAGTTTCAAGACTAACTTCGAATTCGACAAATCTGCGAGTCGTTTTTGACGGCAGCACAAAGAGACCGGGATACGCCAGTCTGAATGATTCACTAGAAAAAGGTATTATTCATGGGACAAACTATTGGAAAAGAAAAAGACAGAAAAGTAGCAAGCTCTTATTGCTGAATGGCCACAGGACGTCATCATCATTCTACACCGAGATCAAATTGCTCTCCCAGCATAGAAGAGGTCGTGATCATACAAACGGAAAAACCAAGGAGAATGTGGCCGCTAGGAAAGATAATAGAGCTTAATGGTAGATTGGGGGCTATCAGAAGTGTGGCTCTACGACTCGCAAATCGATATATCTGCATACGCCCCGTCAACTTACTATATCCGTTAGAAACAAATCGACTACCGACACCTAATTACAATCAGATAGAACCAGAAGATCACGAAGATCGAGCAATCTCTCCTGATCAAAACTAACTTCGTCAACTTTTTTCAAGTCGGGAGTGTCGCCGAAATGGCGATGATAGAATCAAAAGGTCAAGGTCATTAGGCACCAAACATGCCAAATCTATATGCTTTCCCGCCCGACTACAGGTCAAACACGATGTGTCGCCATCTGATTGACCCACGCCAATGGATGGATATGTATATAAACAGTGGATTGTACCTCAAAGAGTATCATCATCTTCTGGGCTCGACGACGACAACTACCCTCAACCAGCTTCCTTTCCCCTTTCAATTACTTTATTCCATTATTGTTTTATATTTCGTTATCTATCGCGTTTGTATTTATTTCTTAATTGAATAAAGATTTAATCACCCAAGTTTGAGGTTATCTGTAAATCTTGTCAGGGCTTGGATGCAAGTTTCCGTTGTTAGGGACGATGCAATCTCCATATGCACTGCCCTAGTGGTAAAGCATGTGAAAACCATAATCCATCGCTTTTCAGTTTTTGCGTTTACCTTGATGAACACTGGTCCAAAGTAGTCGAGACTTACGTATTTGAAGGGTCGTGAAGAATTTATTCTGGAGGATGGGAGTGGTGGGAATGGGGGTAGTTTGAACGGTTTAGCTCTCTATCGACGGCAGCCCTGGCGATCCTGTATTATTAGATTTGTCAGATAGCTTCCGTGGGGAGTTCAAAAGAGCTCTCGAAATTTGGAGTGTTGCTTGGTCCACATGAAATGTTCTTAGATGTGCGTTTTTCAAAATAAGCGTGGTCAGAAAGGAGTCGCGTGGAAGGTAGAAGAGCTGTGATTGTCCATTTAGAAGATTTTCTAAACGCCCACAGTATCTTAAAATGCCCCTTTCGTCTGTTGAGGTCATTGGATGTGTTTCTGTTGAGGTGCTCGTTTGAGTATGATGTACAAGGATTGTGGTGGCGCATTGTAAGTAGTGACGTGCGAAGACTGGTATCTTGGCATCCCGCTTTGTTATCGTACCGACAAATTTGAGAACGTAGCAGATGGCACGCCAGAGGGTGTGCTATGAACTGAATCTTGTCATGTCTATCACTTCCGTTAACTTATCGGTATGGTCGTTAAAGTGGCGAACGGGATATTGGTCGGTTCGTTTTTCCCTCCTTTTGTTTCCCTTTCGGAGTTGATGTTGTGAGTAGTTGTGCCCCACTTGGGCCATAGCTTTTAGTTTCCGAGCCATGAAGAATCATGTCACCATAACTCATGAGATACCAATTCTCTTACCTTGAAGCCTCGAGATCCAACATCTGCTGGGTTATTGTTGGTTGGGACATTTCGTGTAAGGTGTTGGCTATGGATCGGGGTTGCTGATTGTTTGTAGCCATTGCAAGACCACTTGAGAATCACTCCAAATATGCTGCCCGACTATAGGGCGGTGCAATAACGCAACACTCTATTCTCGAGGAATTTCTTATATCAACATCAGTTAAGAGAAATAGTTGATACATCGCGTAAATTAGCTGTGGTGCATAGTTATTAGATTGACGCCAAATGGCTAACAATGAGTACTGCGAGTAACTCCAGCTTTGGTATTGTTAATATTGATTTTACTGGTGCCACTCGTGCTTTGGGAAAAATCGGATGTGATTCCTTCTACACAGTATGCCTTTTACACAGTTTATCGCGGTGGCGGAAGCAGTACCTGATGCATCGGCAAAGGCGTATAACGTAATATCGGCCTCCAAGTTGTTCAGAATTCATCTTGGAAGGTTGAACGTGTGGTTGCACCATGATTTTCTGCGGTTTTCCGTCTTATCTACTATTTCTGCGGGAAGATGATCGTCCCAATTGAGGTGTTTCATCCATGCAGTTTGCATTGATAGCTTCAAGAGAAGCACTACCGGCGCAATGATGCCGAGAGGGTCGTATATGGTTGGAATTTGGGACAGCATTGTGCGCTTTGTTTGCGCTCACACCAAGGGTTTTAGGTGTATTTGAATCGAGTCGTGGTAGTGCACTACAATAACCCCAAATCTTGCTCTCTGAGGAAGCCTCTTTATTTCCTCTTTCTATTTCTTTTGTGACTGCCGCATTATCGCATAGAAACTCTCTTAGGTTCATCCGCGCTGATGCAAAGTATTGTTTTGCTTGGTTGCATTTCATTGTCGCTTCTTGAGTGCTTTCGGCACTTAATAGGACATTGTCCACATAAATGTTCTCTTCTCTTTCCTTTGAAAGTAGCGTCCCAATAGACCTCATTAGGTATTTTATCGCAGCACCCAGTAAGAATGGACTGGGAGCCGTACCAAATAAGAGACGTTTGAATCGGAAGATCTGAACGCTTGAGAACTTGGGTGGTTTTTTGGGGCTTTTTACCCATAAGAATCGTGTTGCGTCCCTATCGCTTTGTGGTAGGAAGGCTTTCTCTATGTTTGCGGTGACTACGAATTTTGGTAGTCGCCATCGCAGAAGTAGCTCTATTAAATTGGGTAATAAGAGCGGACCTTCTTCTAGTAAATCGTTGAGACTGGCGTATCCCGGTATTTTTGCGCTGCTGTCAAAGACGACGCGCTGCTTAGTCGAATTTGAGTTTTGTCTCATAACTGGTTGATGGGCTAAGAAGTGTGATAATTCTTCTGACTTGGGTGGAGCAACTTCTATGATACCAGCTTCTAGTTGGTGCTTGAATACCTCATCATAGTTCCGTAGCATTTCTTTGCGCCTCAACATCTCGTATGTTGAACGTAATCTACCCAGACAGACTGTGTAGTTGTCTGAGATTGGTTTGCTGTGATAAGGTTTCCATGGCGGCCGAACTTCGATACGACCGCTCTGTTTGTGCTGACTGTGTCATTAAAGTATTGTTGGAACTCCTTTTCTCTATTCTCATTAAGTTCTTCTTGTGAGATACCACGAGTGTCCAAGCTCCAGAATTGTTGCAAAAATTCATCTCCCGTTGATATTGTATTTGTCGTCGGTCTCACTGTTTCTGAATTGGCCATCACATTTTGATGCCTATTTGGTTTTTGAGTGGAGCTTGTTGTGGCGATGGGTTACAATTGAGTTTGAACGACGGTATGTTCGTTTGCTTGTAAGAAGGAACATTCTTTCATGATTGACGGTAAAGCATTTGATCCAATAAGGAAATCTGGTTTCCGATACTGTTGAGGAGAGATTACAAAGCCATTTAACATACATTGCTCTATTGGGATATAGGAAATAGAAAATTTTGTTGTATTGGTATATTATGAAGGCTGGAATGATTTCGGTAGTTTGATCCTGTCTCAGAATTTCGAGAAATTTCGAGGGTTCTCACTTCGTTTGGTCTGGAGACGAAACCTGACGCCTTGGTGTTTTCACGAAATAGTATTGGTGGCTTCAGATTGTTAGCTGCTCGAGTAGTAATATAAAAGTTCTGGCTAGCCTATCTACGATGGCTAGAACCGAGGTTGATAATTGAGGATTTTTTTCTATCCGGAAATATTCGTGAATTCCACAATAGAAAGATTTTAGATTTAACCTAAAAACTTTTTTTGATGATAGCTAAATTTAAGTTTTAATTCTAAGTTTTAACTACCCAAACATTACATTGATGTTAATTGATGCGTAAGGGAATTCTTCTTTTTTTTCTTTTACAGAATTAGAGAAGTTTCATTACTTTTCTTCAAAAAAAAAATCTCTTATGGATAACCTTTAACCTCACGTCAATCATAAAGAATATGAATTATTGTAGATCAGAATCTAAGTTTAATTTTGGCCGTTTATTCTTTTGGAGGAAAGTAAAAAAGGAAGTATGAGGAATTAACTGCGGAGAAAAGTCTTGAAACAGTACAGGGCTATGCATATATATTATGAAACACGCATATATATATATATACATATGTATGCGGTTACCCATAGCGCGGTGGGTAATCCACATGTCGAGAGATTGATAAGATAAACATACAAGGGTT
>JABVXS010001487.1:0-14413 GCA_013365335.1 Madathamugadia hiepei | reverse complement strand
AAGGGAAATGGAACACAACAACAACTTGCATCTATAGAGCCTGATGTAAGAAGACAATGCTCCACAAAGCGGACCCTGCAACCAAGCGGGACAAACGCTAAAGAAAAAAAAAAAAAC
Source organism: Madathamugadia hiepei (assembly GCA_013365335.1). Lineage (NCBI taxonomy): Eukaryota > Metazoa > Nematoda > Chromadorea > Rhabditida > Onchocercidae > Madathamugadia > Madathamugadia hiepei. The sequence goes on along the minus strand of JABVXS010001487.1, from coordinate 14,296 downwards.
TGAAACAATTAAACCCTTCCGGTGTTATCTGACACGATGATTTTTTTTTTTGTCAAATATGTCGTTTTATTTTGAAAATGGTTGTAAATTATTAAATAAATTTGTGAATGGAAGCTAAGGACAAATTTAATCTTGCAAAAAATAAAATCTTATGTATCATCTTCTTTCTTTTTGCAAGTTAATTAAAACTAATTAATTTTTTATAGCATAGAGTTATGATAGTTGAGCAAATATATTTGTAGAATTTAATATTTGTAGAATGGGGCTTCTTAAAAGGTCAACTAGTAAACCTTCAACTCGTAAAAGGTCATTTTTTATACAAATTGATAGATGTATTCGACCACGTCTTTCAATATAATCCGTTCCACATATATTAGGCACATATTTCACACATTTACGATGTACATTGACATCACACGATTCACATTTTCTTCCCTAAAATTAATTTTAAAAATCACCATTGAATATATCTTTTCGTTTCTATCAAAATTTAAAGAAAAAAAGAAAAAATTGGTTTAAAAAAGTAAACGACCTGATGAAAGATACCATAAAGAAGAGAACCACAATGATCGCAAAATGTTGGCGACGAATACGAGTGCATTTTCCATTTATGCTGCTGTCGTGGATCCTTTAAAATTCCTTGGCTTTTGTTTGAAATAAATAATTAAATTTTTTTTTCACTTCAAATTTAACATCATTTAATTGTTATTGGAAGTTTTTATTCAAACAAATTTTTTTGTTCGAAATTTTTTCAAGAAAAAAATTTTTAAACGGAAATCATGGATAGCTAAAAAGATTTGCATTCGGGAACAGTTATTTGTTAGTATTTTGTTAATTAAAAATATTTATTAATTAGCGAAAGATGTGGAACATACATCCGTATCGATACCTTTATCAGCGCCATGACATTGAAAATTGACAAATTCATGACATCTTTTATGTACTACAAGTGTGCATACTGCAATGAGGAACCAACTTTAATACGGATGAATTAGTTATATTGAAATTCGTTTTAATTTAAATCAAAGAAAATAGGCGATTTTTTTTAGGTGAAAGCAAAAATACATACCCTGACAGTGGAAACCTTGCTTATTAAGACCCCAAAGGAATTCCTTGCAATGTGAACAAAATGTTGGCTGCTTGAAAAATCGTGCAATAAATTTATGCGCCCTGAAAATCTCAATTAAATTTAGAAATTTTCCCAAGACATGAAATTTTTTCTGATAAAATTTAATCGAAATTTCAAATTCGAAGATAAAAAAAAAAAAACAAGGAAGAAACAAAAAGCATACTTGATTTCATGGACATTCTTTTGCTTTAATGCACCTTTTCGAACAATACCTTTTGCTTCGATCCGTTGTGCTGAAATGTAAATTTATTTTTGAAGAGAAAAATTTTTTTGTGAAAAAATTTAATTCAACTCATTTTAAAGAATCAAATATTTCTTTATTTTTTAACATATCATTGCTACTGTTGATATTACAAAAAAACTTATTAAAAAATTGATTTAATTGGCAAACGATTATATTCCATGATGCCAAATTTTGTATCTGAATTTGAATAAACAAAAATTCAGGTTCAATTGATTGACTTCTGTGCAAACAACACAAATGACTACGTGTTTGCTGAAGGCTCTTGTATTCACTGAAATATTTTTGCCATACCAATTAAAAATTCTCAAATTATTGTTGGAGATTCAATTAATTTTTGTTTTCTTTTCTGCTTCCTAACTATTATTTTGCCTTATCAGTAATACGTGAGTAATTCAAGTGCATTTGAAAAAAACGATGATTTCAACATAATTTTGTTTTTAATTTATTTCACAACTAATTAATAAATTTTACCCATAATTGAGCCATTTTTGAAAAAAATAAAATAAATGAATAAAATAAGCATTGAAGTGAAATTGATGCTGTGATGATATTGGTGAAGAAAAAAATTGAAAAGATGACTATAATACAATTATTCAGATCAGCAGGATGAAAAATATTCAGCTACCACTGCTAGCACGAATCGCTGTAAACAAAATCAAGACAATTAAAAATGGAGAAAGGTACAACTGATTGAAATTATATCACCAGATAATGTGAAAGTGGAACATATCGAATCCAAAAAAGATTTACATGCAGATTTTAGTGAATGACAACAATTCTCACATTTTTTTAGCATTTTACAAGTTGAAGAAAATTTATGATAAATTTGATATTTCTGCCTAAATACATGGTTAATTCGATGAGAATTTGATTGCATTCTACATTTTCCACCATTTGTTGCATCACAATTATGACGAAAAGCATCGCTGTAGTTTTGATTATCAGGATCTCCTCGAGAATAACCTTTCATATTGCTCAAAATATGCACCAAATTGTTTGGGTTAGAAGGATTCGATGGTAAAATGATCGCAGGTTTAACAGGTGGCGGTGATGACGATGTTGATGACGATGTTGATGTTGATGGTGGTGGTGGTGGTGGTGATGATAATAATCGTCGATTGCATAAGTAGCAATTTTTTGGATGACAGGATGAGGAGCCATCACCATTGTTAGCATATTGTGAATGATGTAACAAAATTTTATCAAAAATAGAAGCAAAATCATTAGCATCTCGAAGGTCGAAACATGATTTCGACATTGATCCTTTCAATCGATTTTGTTGATCCTGAAGTTTATGTTTCGTCGAAAATTTGAAATTACTTCGGCCTTTTTTATTCATTTTGAACAGTTTAGCAGAATAATTGAAGGGATTTTTCAAAAAAGAATCACAATGATAATGTAAATAATCATGATAATGATGATGATGATCATGATTGATACCAATGATATATTGCGGATACACTGACTGATGATGACACAGCACTGTTCAATAACTGAATTAAAGACTGAAGAGAAAATCGTTTTATATATCGAATATCAAAATTTCGTAGTGCATGACTGAATGAGTGAATGAATGAATGAATGACTGAATGAATGACTGAATGAATGACTGACTCAATGAATGAATGAAAAAATTGGAAATTGTATGTTTTGCTTTTTTAACAATATGGATAACAGTTTTTTTTTTTGAAAAAATTTCCTTCTTCTCCGCTACTAAACCGAGCAATGCGATGATTCAGCAGTCAACCTCTAACTAACAGCTATCAAACAGCACAAATAACTTTCATCAATGGAACTGATAGCTCACTAAACATCAAATATTATCATATAAAAATTACACTTCCAACATTATCATAACTGCCTGACAACCAATCCATTCATGAATATTCTTGTCAGTTCGAAATAAAACATATTGATTCACTCGTAATTATCATTTTTTGCATGACAAAAAATGATCAAGATAGAATTTACGGTGGTCATCTTTATCAACATTTCATGTTTGCTAAATTTTTATTTCTAAATTATTCGAAGCATTCTTCAGTGATTTTTTGAACGGATGCGACAATATTTGCAATAAGGTCAAAAAAATCACTACAAAACGCATCTTACTTCGTTGATTGTACAAAAAAAAAAAGATTTTGCTGGTTAAAGACTTCAAGAACTAACATGACGTTAATTTGTTAATTTTTTGCATTTTTTCGTAAAATTGTGAAATTTTTTGGGATGATGCAGTAAAACTGTTCACAATTTGATAAACCCAAAAAATTTGCTTTCGCATTGTATTTTTAATTTATACCATAATCTCCACAGCAACCGTGTTAATGTTTAATTTTTTTCGCAAAAAAAATTTTCACTTCTTTGAGTATCACAAATCATCAAAAAACGTGGAACGAATCCATTGAATTTTTAAAATGTTATACAGTGTTGAGGAGAGTATTTCCAATCTTTACTCCATTCGTTCGTGTACTAACGTGTGGAAAGCTAATCGAATTCATTTTAGCGGACTTGCAGTAAGATTTGTCTTTCTTCTAGCATAATTTACCTGACTCTTCCGTTGGAATCCGTCTGGCACAGGATTCCCATAACAGAGGTGTTCATAAAACAATATAAACGGAGAGAAATTGGGTTTACTGTTGGAGATATCGAAATAAAACGAAATTATTTGGCTTTGAGCAAAATTATCTTTTTTTAAAATACTATATCGAAATGATTAAAAGGTCCTTGAGTGTTCGTAATTAATTAAATATCAATCAGCGCTCATTGAAAGCATATCTGCCGCCTTTGTTTATTACATCAACCAAATTTGTCATAGTTATCAAACTACCAATTTGACTGTATTTACTGCCTTTGTTAACGGCTACTCAGAAATTATGCACAGTCATCAATCATGTATGTTGCTGATCATGGATACATTTTTGTTTGTGATTTTTCTCAAGTCTAATTAGCTAATTCCTTAAGCAAAGCATATATACTACCAGTATTTTACATCTTTCCTCTTTACTCGATTTTTTTTGCCATTCTTTCTGTCCCTAATTTTTTCCGCTGGATTTCAACTACACATTGTTTAATTTTACTGTTACAACAACGAATCCTCATTTTTTTTCATCTACAACAATCTACTGTTACGTGAAAACTAGAAAAAAGTCATGAAAATTCATCTTAACATTTAATATCTCCCCTACTTAAAAAAAGTGATTTCGCAACAGCTGCTAACGATTGTTATTGTTTCCGAACAATGATTTTTAAATTCGTCCAAAAAAATTGACAATCAATAAATAATTTTAAAAAACATGGTAATAAATAAAAAAGTGGTAGATAGCGGTTTAAAATTTTTAGATCAATTCTGCTTTCGTGCTGCTGGAAGACCCGGGAGAAATTTTTATGCTACAAGTGATCAAATTAATTGCCCATTGATAGCACAAAGATTATTGGAGGCTATGCCAAATAAAGGATTCATAACGCAAAGGATTTCCCTTTGTTCTCAAGTGATGAGCTTTTCATCCACTCGTAATCGTGTGCACATACCACCAATCTTGGATTGCTTTGTGTTGTAATCACGCACGCATGCAATGTTATATCGTCTTTACACTTCATGACAGTCTTTTAGGTAAACTGGCAGTCGTAGCTCATTTACTACTATTTGTTTGATTTCTTAAATCTTTGGTCGATCCATGATTGGGTCAATTGTATAAACCCTTCTCCCCAACATTCCTAAGCATCGGATGCCGCTCCTCCGTAACATCGTATGCTTCCGGGTCATAGCAACCAGCTATGGGAGAATTTGCCGATCTATCCAAAATGAATGCTTACGCTTCTCGACTTCCTAACATACTTCACGACAGATGAATTTGCATAAATGAACGAAATATATTCACTTAAATTATCATTGCAAAAAATTCAAACGTGCATTTGAGAGGAATGGACATACCAAAAGCTTCGGAAAGTTTCCTGAGTAATTTGGTTGATTCGTGCATTGGATCAGCAGCATTAGTGGGAATTGTATCAGTTCGTTTGATGTTATTAGTTAATGCTTGATCATTTTCTGCATTCATGTTGAAGTAGAAACGCTCGAATCAGCTCTAGTTTCGTAATTATTAATCAAATAAACATCATTGCTTAGTGGTTGATCAACATTGGTCGAAATCGCAGATTCTCCTCCACTCTCTGGAGAAGTCATTGACTCATCATGACTTGATAAGTGTTTTATCGAAATTGGCTATTTCGTCGACATATTTTCGTTGATGATTTCACACGGTATTTCGTTCGTATCCGTTGATGAAGAAACGTTTATACTAGAACAGAAACAAAAAAAAAAATTTTATCATAACGAAAATTTTGCAAATGAAATAAGAAATCACGTTCGATTAGTTCTGACAGGAATGGAAATGGATGAAAGTAGCCGGGAAACATGGTTGCATGTCAAATTTCAAAAATTTATCAGTTATGGCAGTAAGTATCACTGTAAACTTCAGCTACACAATAAACGTTTTTTCGCAATATTGTAAGCCATAAATAATCCTTTCACAATAAGTCCAGTACTTGACTTCATATATGAGACAAATTTTGAATTGGAGGATCTGAAAACTAGCGGTTTGGCTATATTAAATATTACAGTTCCATTAATTTGTTAACTAAACACTCAGCGGACAAAAAATGGACATTTCAAATGAGGTTTCCAAATGAAATTTTACGCATTCATAAAAGGAAAGCTGGACATTTTATATAATTAGAAAAATCATCTCATTGTTTACTTATCATATTTAGAAAAAAAATTGAAAATGGTTTATAGATTATATCACCGGCAATACGTTGTAAATACGTTCACTGTAAATGAAAAGAAGAAATGAGTTCCAAAAGGTACGAAATGACCATCGGATGAAATAATGATTATTGAAAAGAAAAAATTTGTTAACCAACCAATTTAAAAACTTGAAATATTGCAAAATTGTTAATTGAACTGAAAACGGGAAAAAAAGAAAGTTTTTTTTGCGAATGATTCCAACAAAAACTCCAACTCTCGGTGTTTAAATGTAATTCAAAAATTTCCAACTTTTGAACAAGCAAAACAAAAAAAAAACAGGCACCATTTTTTTATTGCTTTTTTAAGCTTTAAGCTGAAAATTATTGGGCAAAAAAAATAAATGTTTTTTTCAGTATTAATTGCGTTCAGAGTAAAATTCTTTGTAATAAAACTTTTTTTTTTTTGGAAATTTCCGTACATTTCTAATTATTTTTTGATCATGTTAAGATAAAGCAGATAACAATTAAAGATTTTTAAACAAAACAACAATGCCCTTGTTAGTATGAGGTGAAACAAATTAGTTTACAAAACGACTGATTAATTGACTGACTGTCTTACTACGGTTGATTGATTTACTTGCTAAATGGCTGGAGAAATAAATAACTTACATGGGTGAATGCATTTAAATTGGAAATATTACTCTTCTTTATCCTGGGATGCTACAAACTTTTTAAATGCATGATAAAAAGGCATGAGGTTGCTAACATCGCAAAATGCTTCGAATCCGTGCAGTTTTTCTTCCAGGAATTTCATGCTTACAGCCTAAAGCTCAGAGCTGAAGAAGAGTGAGAGAAAGAGACGAAGGTGAGAAAGAGAGAGAGAGGGAGGGAGGTTTGAGTAATATTGAAATTTTTCAATGAATAACATTAAGCTAATTTAATTTGCGCTTTAAAGTTTATCGTCATAAGATTAAAGTGAAGCAGAACTTCTTGTAAACAAGGCTACGTAACAAAATCCATATTATTTTCTTTTTAAAAATTTTTTAAACTTACAATTTTTGATTATTGACTTAACTGCACAAATATTAAATCCTATACGATTGAATTAAGTCAGCTGTTTGTACCATTTTCTCTTTCTCGCCTTTTCCTTTTAAATTTACCAAAAAAAAATTTTTTTTTAAGTTTTGTCAAAATTTAAATTTTCTTTAATTCCTACTTTTCTTAAATTTTATTGAAATTTTCAAGCATTAACGAACAAATTATTCACAGTTGTGGCTATATTTTCAATTATTCATGTTTTAAGAAATTTTGAAAATTTTTTACATTCATGAGAATTTTCAAAGCAAATTCTATAACCATTTCCAGTGTGGGAAAAAGAAAAGTGAAAAAGCCGGTTGCATTACATATGTTGTCATTAAAAAAAGAGAATGTTTGCCGGAAAACAATTTTGTGCTAATCGGCAAATTTTTTTCCACACATTACGAAAAACCCAAACAATTACTTACCATGGCTGGTAATTTAAATAAAAATAAAAAGTACATTAGTATCAATTTATTTAAAGAAAAAATAAAAATGTTGCAATTAAAGCAACAAGGAATTTACTTTGCATTGGTGGAAAATGTGTGATATGAATTAACAATATTTTCCCCAATTTCAATAAAAGTGTCGGTTATAGATGATGGAATGTAAAACATACAATCAGGAAATGATTCAAAATTCCTTGAAAAAAAATTGTGATTTCAAAAAAAACGGAAAAGGCAAAGAATTATTGTAATAAAAAAATGAAATAATGCGGTTAAGCTTCATCGTGTGATATTATTATTCGAGAAATTTCAAACAAATATATCAATGATCTGATGGATAAAGGAAATAATTAATCATTATAAGAAATTATTGTGGCAGAAAAAGAAATGCTCACATGAAATGAACTGGGCTTATTTTTATTTTATTTTTTCAAATTATTTTATAAACATAATATAAAATTGCCTTTTTTTTGTCAAATAATCTAAATTTTTGAAATATTTCACAAACTTTGTTCAACATTTTATTATCTTACATTTTTTTTGGAATATCATGATTAGCTGTCAGAGTGCGATCGATGTGTTAGTTAAACGTTATTGACAGCAGCAATTAATTAATTGTATTGTTTTCCGTGATTAATGATGTAAGCATACTTGTATCTAATTTACCAGACCTCGTGGAACCTTTGAAGCTAACTGTAAAATTATTTTATTCCTAGAACTTCTGTAAAACTTCCAAACAAGCCTTTATTGTTCCACAAAAAAAATTATTGAGACGAAGGTTTAGTTTTCTAAAACACAATCTTTTTGGACCAAAATATTAATCAATTAGGAAAAAATTGAAAAAAGAGCATTCTTCAAATTAACGAAAACCTGATTATGGCAAAAATGCAAATAATTAAACTAATCGGTCTAGCCAATTCCTTAGAAGTTATCATTTCTACTTTTTCGATCAAACTACCGTATATCTGGTAAATCTCTATCGTAGGAAGTAGGTTATTGTTTTAGTTTACCATTACTAAATTACAACGTTTTTAAAATTGAGGAAACAACTTTTTTAGTAAAACCAGTTTGTAAAATTTCAGTATTAATATTACGAACAGTCAATAATAGTTCAATTCTCTACAAATCACTTTCATAATGCATTTTTTAAAACATTTTTTTTAAATTATTATCATAGAAAACAATGAATTATTGCAATTCGTTAAATTAAATTTTCAGGATGAAATTCGGATAAAGGAGTCTGGATGATCCAACCGTTGGAAGTCATTATCAGGCTGCAGCTTAGCAAATAAGCTGACCATTCCATTGAAATGACTGAAAAAAAAATTTTTTTTTGTTAATTATTTTTGATATATTTTAAAAATGGATGGTTAAAAAAAAAATTGGATGCAAAATCGATAAGAATGAATGATTCCAGCTGCTATACATTTTATCGCAAATATTTGTTATTAATAATTTTCATAATTATTGATGGATATTTAATACAAAGCATTAAATCACTTCATTTCCTCACCCCTCCTCACACACAGTCTCGCTCTCTTTCTGTCCATCGTCGTGATAAATGAAAAGCTGAAGAAGCCTAGGGTTTTATAAAATTTGATTTATGATAAACAGAGAATTTTAGTGTTTTAGATGCAAAGAATTCGAAGGCAAAAAAAAACTTTATGCTTCAGAAATATCAAAAAAATTTTTTATCAAATATTTAAAAAAAATTTCTTATCAGATCAGAAAAAAAAAGTTGAAAAGAAAAGGGAAATAAGGATAAAGTGAAAATGCAAATGAATTTTCTGCTATCAGTAAATGTGAAATTCAAAACCTAAAATTAAAAGTTCAAAATCGATGAATCTAAAATTCATTTCGGTATCATTGAACAATTAAGTGCAACATCACTCGTAGTAAAAAAAAAAAAAACAAAAAATAAACCACAAATGAAATTGCTGCAAATATATAATTTTATGCTGTTCAGGTGTGCAAGTTTATATTGCTCATTGGTGAGAAATTTAAATTTAATTTTTGTAGAATAAATTCAATTAACTTGAAAAGGGAATAAAACTGTTTACATTTTCAACAAAAGTAAATTCTCATTGTAACTTTATTCCATATGATGATGCATTCCAACGAAAATGCAAAATTAATTGGCAGAAATGTTAGGATAATTTACCATAATCTAATGGTCATCAATTTTTTATGCGTCTTGGAAATAGGAACATAAGTTGAAAATTCTCACGTCTTCAGTGTTTTTGTTTTTATACATCATAAATCAATCAGGTAAGTTTCTACCTCAAATAGATGGTAAAATACCCACGATAAATTTTCATGAACTTCAATTCTACCATAATTGCAATTTGAAACAAAAATTTCTGTTAAAAACATTCGAGGAATTTATCAGATGTTTCAAAAATAAAGTCAATACTAATTTTTTACAGTAAAATTTTAGATGATCATTACCGATACATCATTCATTCGTAATTAACGATGTTAATTAGGTGTAATTAGGGGAAGCAACAATACTTGACATCAACATTTAAATCAAATTAAAATTTTCCGAAAATTGTTTTGGACAGCCTATAATGGAATTCTCAGAATAATTTGTTTTGTTGACCTTTGTAGAAGATATGAACTCGCCAACTTATTCAAACTTTCGCTCCTTTAATAAGAGCCGTTCATTGATCGTTTATGAAAGTACTGAAGAAATCGTTCATCCTCCAAAAGACTACTTTTATTAATTGCATAATTAACGTACTTAGTTATTAAATGGTCAATCATTACAAATTATTGCATTCAGCAGATAAGTTTGATTAATGGACAAAATTGTGAAAATTATCATCCCAATCATTCCAATCGTTTCATCATATCATAAATCACTTATTTAAGTGAACCATTCTAATTAATCTTAATTCGTTTAACAAAAATAAATAATTTTCAATTGATAAATTCATTCCAAAAATAAACTCTAAGAAAAAAATTGTTCGATTAAAATTTTGTTTTTTAGATTTCGACAATGACAAAGGCAAGCATTTTCATCTGTTGATGCAAACCTTTTAACGTTTATAAAATTTAAATTGATATTACATATCCTGGATGGCATGGCGTCATTTCAACTTTTTTTTAATTTCTTTTTGAAATGAAATGGATCAAGTTTTGTTCAAGGCATTAAAAATTGCGGCTAATGCTTCAAACTTTTTTTCGCCTAAAAATTAGCATTCAAAATTTTCAACGAAATAAAATTTTAAAAAACGTGGATAATCAATCAATGGTTCTCAAATTTTCTAAATTGACAAAATTTATCAGAAAATTTCAAACATTTCGGCATTTTTATTAACAGACATTTTCGAGAAATTTCTTTATTATTTTTTCTAACATTTCATGTTTCATTTTTCTCGAAGAAAGAAAGCTATTCTCGAAACAAATCATTGTTAATTAATGCAATTAAATTAATGCTACAAAGATTTCTTAAAAAATTTTTATCGGCAAAATTTTTTAAAACTTTAACTGATTGATAGAGAATGATTATTGATGGCAAACAATCTATTAGCTGGATAACTTTTTCATCATTTCCGAACAAATTACCATTGTTACCTTTTCCCGATCATTAATAAAATATTTTTAATTGAAATCGATTTGATTTTTCGCCTTTTTTGATCAATAATGTTATAAAAAAGACTCAGAAGGAAAAGATAGCCTTAACAGGAATGATGGTATTTTGTTTAACCAAACTTTTGAACAAGCAAGTTTAATTTCTATGATTATTGAAATATAATTATTGATAAAAATAGAATTGAAAAATTTTACGGAAAACAAATTTTAATTTTATTTTTTACCATACAGTATAAAGTATCATGAGAAAAAAGAAAGCATTGTTACTAATTATTGAAGAAATTCCTAACAACATACCTAGAGTATGAAGCATTTGAAGAATTGAAAAACAAAAAAAAAAAAAGAAATATATAAGCCAAGTTCGTTGACAATCAAAACTTAGCAAACATTTTAAATTAATTAAATCGGCAACAAAAAACGACACACACATACAAGCACAGAAACACAGACATATAGGCACATACACACACATACGCACACACACAAACACACATAAGAACGTATGCAAACATACATACACCATGCACGCAAAAACAGATAAGCACATGCACACATCCACACAGACATATACATACACACATAAACACATACACACATACACAAACACACATAAGAACGTATGCAAACATACATACACCATGCACGCAAAAACAGATAAGCACATGCACACATGCACACAGACATATACATACACACACCAAAGACATACACACATGCGCACACATACACAAAAACGTACACACCTTCACATACATGCAAGCATGTACATGAACATGCTGTAAAGTTTATGCAGAAATAATTTAAATCGATTTTAGGCCATTTACAATAAAAAAGGGCGCCGTTAAAAGTTCCAAAACTAATTACTGTTATTACCATTTTCATCATTTCCTTTTTTCATTAAATGAACCAATGAAAGGAAAATTTTCATCAGTTTCGTTAACCGAACATTTCGTCAAGTTTTTTTTTTATCATTGAATTTCCCTTGTGAATTCATTCCGTTCAAAAAATTAATCGTTAAATGATTTGCTGAGGTTTTCTGCCTCCTGTTATCTCTCCTTTCTATTTTTTTAATTTTAATCAATCTTTTCTCATTAATTTTAAAATTATGGGAAAATAAACAATCGGAAAAGTGCAATTAACTTAAGCAGAATTAATTATTATCAAGCAAATTCAAAATTGAAATGTGAAATATTCGGATAAGAACTGAAAGAATTTTAGGACAAACTGGAAGAAAGTTTCTGGTAGAATCCGGAAAATTTAACCGGTGTTAATGGAAAAAAAAGATGGTTGGAAGAAAAGTAAATTAGTACATTAAGTTGTCAAATGAATGAATATTTCATTTGTCACAAATTTAACACGGAACTATTTAACTTTAGAATTAATTAAAATTTCAAAATGAATTTGAATTAAAGAAAAAGGTAATTGGAAATGATTTGGGAAATTTTGGCAAATAGGAAAAAATAGCAAAATTACCTGCCAATTCGTTTCACCTGTGATTATTGCTAAGCAAGCAAAATGTTTAGAGATGGAATATTTTTCAAGAAAAAAAATTTGTCTTCAATTTTGATAGGAAAGCAATGGAGCAAGAACATTGGTAGAAAACAAAAATTTTAATAATCAAAAAAGGAAAAGCTTTAAAGCTTAACCGCAACTGTGAACACTTCCTGCTTCAAGGATTTTTGTTGAAAATCAGAAACAAAAAGGTTGAAAATTTGTAAAATAACAAAATTACGATTAATTTACGAAAAGAAATGTAAAATTTTCATGCTAGTATCCCAACTTTACTTGAACTTCAGCTACTTTTTTTCCATTTTAAAATTTTCACAAAATTTTTTTGATCCAGATTTCAACGACTTCACATTGGCACATAAATAAAGCGGCAATCCTTAGCATTTAAGCAGAGAATGCTTGTAGTGCCACAATTAATTTTACGTACTCTTCCTAATGGGATACAATCCGAATGAATTCCAGGAAACACTCATAATTACTCTATTATGTTCAGAAAATCATTTCAGCAACTCTCGCCCTCCATTAATTAACAAAATTTTGCTTTTTACATTGATCGGATCGATCATCAAAGATTGTGTTATTCCAACAAGTTTCATTATTCGTTCATTTAGACCATTGCTTAATTTCTATCAAGTTTACGGTGGAATTTTTAAAATTTTTAAGATTGAAATTTTTCAGATCGATTTTTTAAATCTTTAAAATTACTTTATTCTGATCAAAAATTTTGCAAAAATTGAACGTATTTAATAGCTCATCATTACTGTAATTTAGCTAATGAACTAGTTAAATAAAAAGAGAGAGAAAGAGAGGATAACATTATTAAGTATTCCATTAATCAATTAATTTTGTTGTGTCAGTCCTTTCGTAAGAATTCAGTTAATCAGTCAGTTTTGTTGCACTTAAATGAGTTCCATATTCTGGTTGTAATATTAATTTATTGAGTTTAAGCAATTTTTTATTGCAGTGGAATTCTAATTTTAATGGAAATTTATTTGTTTAAAAACAAGGAAAAAATGATTGAAATTTGATGCAAATTAATTAAAAATTTTAAATGAATAAATTTTGATATATTATTTGTGTGATTATGTTTTGACATGATGTAAATGAATTTAACAAAAATAAATAAATCATTCTCGATTAAATGAAATTAGCTTGTCGAGAGAATGGAAAAAAAGAACTAGGAAAATGAAGAGAAAAAGAAGGAAAGATTATAAATGATTGCATGGATTATGGATGAATCAGTGAAAAAGATTCAAAGAAAAAGAAAATTTGTTATGTTAGCCAGGAAACAGGATTAGAATGAATGTCGCAAAATAATTTAAATTGATATGATTTAAACCGATCGATCGTCAAATTTTAAACCATTCCAAACATATTTATTATTTAGCTTCCATTTCATACGATGGAGCAATAAAAAAGAAATAAAATTTAGAGTTTAACATAAAAACTTTCAAGAAAATCAATTACACACACACACACACACACAAATAAACACACATACACATACACATATACACACATACACATATACACATACACACATACACACATACA
>JABVXS010001486.1:0-14421 GCA_013365335.1 Madathamugadia hiepei | reverse complement strand
AGGAAGACATGGTATAATCTCTTCTTTTCTCGCACTATCGCTTTTACCTCATCAGTCCACAACCAAAATTAATTATACCAGTAATGTTATGAAATAAATGCACAGCGTTAGTAAAGAAGAATGGAAAATGTCAGCCAAGATTACAAAAGAGAATCCAGTCCTTACACAAATGAAACAATATTCTAAGCAACAAACATTGAAACTGTATTCCGTATTGCTCGAAGGCTGACCAGCCATTCCAAATCCTTGATTAACTTTTGTTAACAACTCAGATGTTAAATTAACGGCTGCTCTTAGATGTCCATCGGCCTGCGAAAATCAACATAATTATTTAAAGCTGGTCATACTGAAATCATATAATGGTTACTGTGCCTTTCACACGACCAAGACTACACCACAACAATTGTTCCACAAACAAACACTTCTAACTCGATAAAAAACCATGCAAAGAACTAAGGCGACCTAATTTTTTAATTTCATTGCATATTGGTGATAGAGTTTTTGGAAAGTACTTAGATTTTCAAAACATTTTTCCGGACTCTGCTTCCAACTAATTCTGCAACAAATTTTATAACAAAAAAAAACTAACAATGAGAAGATGAACTCCGTTCATATCCCTGGGAACTGATGGTCGAATAACAGCTTTGTTAAACTTCTGATCTAGCGTGTTAGCCATGAAATCAGGCAAAGCCTCAGCCGTTCTGCAAAAAAGTAATGAGCGATTTCAAAAATCCAAATGCAATCCTTCGGAACTAGAAAAATTAAAAACAAATATGTAAAAATACAAACTCTAAAGCAACGTGAGCGCACTTACTTGAGACCAGGCATTGTGTAGCAAATACCATATTTTCCCAGTGCAAGCGTTTCCTTCAACCTGTCTGAATCAGGCCACTCTTGCATGCTGCTATCAGAAATCACGGTCATAATCTCGAAACCTAGATCATTTTATGCCTCTAAGGGAAACTTTACAGAATGTTTTAGCAGCTACTGAAGCTATCGACAGTTAAACTAGGAATCGACCTCCCTTGCAAAGATTATGCAAATCTTTCCTTCGTTGGCAAAATCATTTATTAAGAAAAAGAAATTTCAAAAAAACGACTGCAAAGCAAAAAAAAGACGTCCAGGAAACTTTCTCGAACGTGAAGCTGATTGAGTCACACTGCTCAAGAAAGATCATGAAACAAAATTATACTCCATTTTCAAAACCCTGCCTGTATTGGTCAACCGAAAAAAAGCAATAAACATGTAAAATGTACAGTACATAAACAATCCATAAACAACTAACAAGGTATAAAATGGCTTCAAGATCTGAACAGTCTAAAGACATTTATGTGAATTCAGGAAAGGTAAGAACTACTTTCGATAACATATGGATCTATCAAAAAGCACCAATGCACAAATCCTAAACAAACAATAACTAAAAACAACAACAAAAAGAAATGAACAAAGTAAAAATCATATAACATTTAGTAGAGATCAGCACCAACAAAAACTTTAATAAAACTATGAAATCAAGCCCACTAGTAGTAGCACGTTTTCACACACTTCCGCATATCTCGCCGTATCCTACCTGAAAAATGTTTCATACATGTTTTTTTCATCCCGACAAAGCAAATTAAACTATGAAATTTATACATTATGCATCGTAACACCTTCTTCAAGTATGCAAATTAACTTGATAATAACTAAGTTAGAACAAAAAGCAAAGGAAACTCGATAGTAGAATTACAATGTACAATCAGAAGATATTATGAAATTTCAGTTCAAAAAAATCACCGCTATATTTTCCCCCGGGTGGCACATAGAAACCAGGAAGAGGTCTTTTTCGTTTTTCATCACTTTTACGATCTGGCTCACAGTCCCGCTTTCTGAAATAAATCCGGAAGTTTATATACTGGAAAACAGAACTGCTTTAACAAATTATTACAGAAAATATACCTGTTCTCCGTCTTCCAGCTTGGTGTCATGACAAAAGCAAAAGATTGGGGTTGACGGATAAAAATAACTGCCAGTTTAAGAATATTTTCTGCCATTTTGATTGAATTCTGTTGGAAAGTAAGCTTATCCTTACTCTGCTTAGCCGGTGATACTTTATACATCTTCTGCAACTCAGAATTCGCCGAAGCTATGTATTTTTGGCACAATCGACCCAAATAAATTATTCTGAAAAATCCTTCAATAAATTTAGTGAAAATGTGCACTGGCATTAAACTTCTATTTTTTCGTAGACAAATATTATTGTATGCAGGCACAAATAAATAATCAATCTAGCGCCAGTGCAATGGCACAACTAAATGCACTTGTTTATCTTATACCGACCAGTAAAACATATCTTTGATAGAAGACATTTCAACTTGATAATGACTACTACCCTTCCAACATAATAGATATTTATGATATTTTTTTTTGGGACACTGAAAAAATTCAAAAACTGGTGGTTCGAAATCAGGAAAAACCTTTTTCGCCAATTGGCTGAATCCTTGCTATGTTCTACTGTGTAATCAAACACTGTTTTGTCTGCTCTACAGAATAATGCAAAGGCTAAAGATACAGTTTCCAGTTCGCTGAGACGTAATTCTTGTTCCAAAGATGGGTTTAATTCTCCAACACCTTTATCGGAAAGCTCCGATGGCAGCGGTGGAATAAGCTTCTAAAAATCAAAAACAATTAATTTCGTTAAGCTTTTTCAAAAAATGGCGAAAACTAATGTTTTATGCTGCCCAGACAAAAGTTATGACATAATAATGTTGATACTAGCTTACTGACATGAAATTCTTTACTTAAGGATCAAAAAAATAAAGAGTAGGTAACTCAATGTAACATTGAAAATATTAACAGGAAAAATACAAATTAAATTCTACCAAAAAGTAATAAGTTAGTATCATCAAAACATCACGTTCCAAAGATTCGGAAAACGGAGCAAGCTCAACCAAGGCTCGCAAAAATCTTATACGTAACGGCGGCTCTACTTCTTCAATTACAGGAATGCCCTTGGATAGCATAAAGTTTACGAGTTCAGTGCTTCGACAATGGATCTAGAATATGTTACAAGTCTTAAAACTTAAAAAAACAGCAAAAAACAGACGAAAATTACTGCACAAAATTAGAACAAAAGGCGACCAGTCCAATATTAAAATAGTTTCCTCTTTACACAATTACAGAACCAACCGAAAGAAGTAATCCCGCTCGTTCAATAAAATGTACTAGCTGATCAAGTCTTTGAGAATCATTAACCTGAAACAAAAAGGATTACTAAACCAAATTCACGGCAAAATATGAAAACTGATTATTCCAACATAACAGTATTCTAATTTAGAATTTAAAAAATATTTATAAGTCTTCCACTACTGATCACAAAAAAAAACTGTTCAACTTTCTTCAAAAAGACGGCAATTATGGCTATTCTCAATTAACAGTCTTAAACATTCGTCAAAATTTCTAAAAAAATACAGGGAATGGTCCATTAATGTGCATTTGATCGACAACGATTTTGTACAGTATCGTGCGTCCCCTTGAAGTTCGGAAAAATTCCAACGAACGCATAAAATTAAATATCAAATCAAACTCCACGGCGGTGATATCTTTAAGTACCTACAAAAATTAAAAAGTTTACGTTAAGAATGCAGAAACAAACTTTAACCACTTCAAACATATTGACATGGAAAAAATACGATTACCTCTCGGATGTGATGCTCTATGGACAACATCAAGTCCTCGTCCATCAAGTGAACTGGAATGTCGCGTATATGCACCTCGATGAATTTCAATAATCGCAAACGCACCGATTCTTCCTCCGACTTCACAACATTAACAAATAGCGCAGAAAGTACATCTGCGTATAAAAATAATTAACTAAAGCTTTTAAATACCATGAAAAAAATGATAAATTTTTGATAGTTGAAAAAAAATTGTTCGGATCATAAGTGTTATTATGGCATCCCACAATTTAAAGATCAACCCTTCGGACGAGACTTCAAGAACTGCACAAGGACATTGGTAAGCGCAGTTATTTCCTGGAGTTCGTCTGTCTGCTGTAGCATCTGCGACAATACATCAGCAATTTTATCAACAAGTTCTCCAGACTTAACTAAATGTGGTACTTCACGAATCACTGCTTTTCGGATCTGCAAACGCACTTGATAAAATTGAAAAAGGACTGACACGAACAGCATCGAACAAACAAAAATGCGAGAAAATTAATACGTCAGGATCTCGATCTTCCAACAGTGAAACAAGTGAATAAAATGCCATATTTCGTAGATCTGTGAAATCCTGCCAGTATCGAACGATCATGTGGGCACAAAGCTTTTTCACCTTCCCATCGTTCCCTTTGGTGCCAGAAATGAAAATTTTGTAATCTTCTGCATTCTGTAAGTTCGTATACTTCAGTGTATTTTCAACTTTCTCATGCCACAAAAGAACAAAACTCAATTATATTGAATCATAATTATTAATGCATTTATATTTTAAAAAAATTTTTAATCCGTCTAACAGATTTTCCAATTTTCAGTGCTTCACTCAAAACAACCAGAATGTACGGATAATGAGGTTTATGGACAACCTTAACTTTCGCTTTATCCAGACGTTCGCATGCATCGTAAATATCATCAATTGTTGCACTGCTCATGATTCAAATGTCTTTAGACAAAATTCGAAGCAAAAACCTTATCAAAAATCACTGAAAATAATTTTAATCCATGGCACTTTAGGCTGCTTCTAACTTTTCAGCACGGGATAACTCACAAAAACAATACTCAATGAATTATGATAACAGCTTAACAAATATTTTTGTTGCCATAAGCTGAGTTATATGAAAAATTCGATAACTTACAATCAGGTCAACTTCAGAGCTAAAAAACATCAAGTCAAACCAGTTCATCCAAAAGACTAAACTAAATTTCTCAGAAAAAACAGCATTTTCGAGAAATGAAGTTGGCAATTACAACAACCGAGGAAACATTCACGTGAGTAACAACAATATCAAGTTATAATTTACTATCAGCTTTCCCAAAAAAAAAAAGATTTGATAAAAGAGAATAAGAGCGTCCAAGATTAGAAAAACATGAAGAAAAGAAACAAACGGTAGTTAGGGAGCACTGTATGAAATGAGAAAATGTGAGAAAAAGAAAAGTCATGAATGATTTGGTTAAAAGACAATCTGCGTATGGATGGTGACTTGTTCCATTATCCGTAATCGAACGTGTGTTACATGACATCCGAGTGTCGTACATCTCCAACGTTCAGAATCCACAATTACTTGATCAAATAGCGTTATGAGAAACAGTATGGACCAATCATTCACACCAAACATCATCAAATGCGTTACGAAAATAAGCAAATAATCCTCGCTGTACGGTATGACTCACAGTGGTTTGTGTTAAGACATATGAGCTACAAGCGGTGTAACTCTTTAAACTTCTATTTTTATAGTTTCTATGATTTATGACAAAAGTGAAGCAACGGAACAAGGACCAAGCATCACCACACAACACAGGAGACCGTTTCTATTCCAGACTGTAGCTAATCGTACCTGGTGCCTGAATATAGCAATATTGCCTTTTTGTATGGGTCAGAATGCGACATCGTAGGTTTTTAACCCGATATCGTCAGGTGATGGGCGTGTCATATGTGTCGACGGCGGAACACTGGTTTGGTATCCACAGAACCTCTTGCATGCTCTGCTCCATTCTTCGTTGCTTGCAATCGTGTTTGATTTCTTATATAGTTATCATTTTTAATCCTTGAGTGGCAGCGATTTTTCGGTGAGAATGTGGGCATTTTCTGGAAGATAAATCAAGTCCATTATATGATCCTTCTAGTTCCCTTTAAGTTTCCTGAACAAGTCTTCTTGCTGAATGCTCGTAATATAGAGCATAGAGTTCAGGAAAGTGAACCGTTCGATTGGAAGAATTGACATGTACATACATATATAATTTCTGCGCACCTCATATATTATATAGATGAACCAAAAGGTGACATGATATTCGATCCTTTGACTAAGTGTTGGTGAACAATTTTTCGTTGATGAGGAAATCTACTAACGGATTGATTCATATTACTCTGTAATTCCAGGTACTGGTTCATTGGTTTGTTGTGACAATCACTGGAATACAATGAATGTTTTGGAATTGTTCGATTTCACTACCACTCTTACTGAAAATGAAAAACTTACGAAAGGTTTTGTTACATTGACTTGTTGCATAACGCAGACCAAGCGGGAATAAAGATCAGCCACCCCTCCGTTTCTGATAAGCGAAGTGCTTCATGTCATCGAAAAAACTGCAGTCGGAAAAGCACCCGGAAGAAATGGAATTACAATAGAACTTCTCAAGGGTGATACCCAATCTAGGCAGAGCTTGCAAAAATTGTTTACTGCATTTCGTTTACTTTTTATACGAATTTATACTAGTAAATAGACCGACCCATTTTGAATCTGTGTGTGTACATCAAAAATTTAAAAACATTCACTAGCTAGGATATCGGTCATTCAACCTTGTGATTATTAATTTACTGAGGAATTAAAAAACAGTTTCATTTCACATGTCAATTTATTGCACAAAATCCTGTCATTTTTTCGCTGTGCATTTCTCTTTCTATTTGAATTCAAGCAGTATATTTTAAACTGCAGTATTTCGTAATCAAACTGTTATCGATAAAACATTGTTGATTTTTTATAGCAAAATAGTGATGATTAATGCTTGTGAAATTGGAATTCAGTCGTAACAACTTGCAGACCAGTTTTTTGTAGCGTTTTCGTCTTTCCATCTACATTTTTTTTTACAATTTTCATCTTTTTCAGATTATGAGCGATCCAATTTGCTCTTAATTACTAGGTTGGTATTGCGCTTTTTTCTGGATGAAAGTATGCATTCGCGACATCCTATAATCAATACCGAAATGCGTTCGCTTACCGATCTTTTTGTCATACTTGAGAAAGTTTTGTGGCACGGTTTTAAAAGTTCAGGTTCCGGAATTTTTCACACTTTACCGCAGATTTCTGTAAAATGTATTGCTAAGCAAGGTGTAACACAGGGTTCAGCTGATAAGGTGCTTTGTTGATTATCCAAATAAAAATAAGTATGGGTGATAATAGAAATCAATTTTTGTGATGGTGAGCCGCGAGCATCAGTAGTAAGATAATTTCTTTTATGTTTAATTTCCCACTCTTTCTACCGTTGCTTGTTTAAAATAATGAATTTTTTTTTCTCTGACAAAACTTTGCTTTTGTAGTACAGAAGACAATGATAGCACTGCGTGCTCCAGATTCTGAATTATGGAATTTTCTTGGCAAAGTTGCAGTTTTAAATGCAGATATGAACGAAAGCTACCAGTGCATTGATCACCTTGATAAGATCACGTAGGTGGTTGCTTTTTTCGATATGAAGTCAGTTTTGCAAAAAGTCATTCATGTTTAGTATGCAATGTCGGGATTCGTTTTGCAGGATTCCTTTGCTTCGTGTTCGAGCCTTTCTGAGATTAGCCGTGATGCAAAAAAAACTTGGCAACTACTTTGAAAATTTAGTGACTTCAAACTCTGTCAGGTATAGGAATTTATTATCCTTTCATACGGAGATTTTTCCAGTCGTTTTTTTCTGTTCGGGAAAACCCAAACAGATTTATCCCATCATTTTCTATAGTTGGAAAAATTCGTGAAGGTACTGGGGTTTCGATTAGTGCGTTATATTTAGGTTAAAAATAAATGCGTACATAAACAACTTATTATTGTATTGATCATAAATTGCATGGATTAACACAACATGACATTTCATAAGATGTTTTCCGGGACTTCTATGAGTCGTGGGCATTTATTCGACATGATGAATGCATTGGCTTGTCTGGAGCTTTAATGGCACTCTCGGTTCTTGATTGCAATTTGGGGCTAGATCAAACATTGCTAGAAAGCCAACCTGTGTAAGTGTCGAAAATTGTTGATGCCTAATTGTTCAGTCATCCAATTATTCGGATGTTTCATTTTTTCCAATGATTTTCATACCTGCTTTTTTTGAACTGCGGAAATTTGTCACAGAACTGTTGAGCTCTCAGCTTATGTATGTTTACCAAATATGTCGAATAATCCTAATACTGAGAAAGAATCCGATTTGGTTGATGCAAAGTCATTGGAAGTTGTTCTTGATCAAAAAAATTATTTGGAACAGAGAAATCATTATTTGGAGTAAGGTTTTCACAAATATATACTGCTAATAAAGTTTGTTTGATCAGCTTTTCCAAACTTATTTACGGAAATTGCTGAGTTTGGGAATTGTATTTCAGTGAAGCAGATAGCTTTATAATTTTGATTTCATTATTTGTGTATCATCACTCCAGGTCTAAAGTGGCGGAATTGAAGATGAAATTGGAAGAAGTTAGTCTGTCTGCGCGTAATAGCATCAGTGTAAGGTATTTTATAGTTTCCGGAAGTATAATGTTTTTGATTTATTCTAAGAACAAGTGAAAATTTCCGTATACTCAGTTTTTGCTCAATGAATGAGGACTTTGGATTCTATCTCTGTCATTCGGATACAAATTCATGTCAAGTATTGAGGATAATTTTTTTCAGTTAGCTGATGTTGCAACGGAAGATGCTTCAAAGGTAACTACTGAGCATATTGCTACAACGAAAGCACTAGAAAAGGAGAAGTCTGTCTTTCTTTTCTGACTTACATATTTTATTCAGCTTGAAATAAATTTCTTCTTGTTATTAATTGCATTTCAGGGAAGAGCTAGTTCAGTTAGCATCTGAGAAAGAAGATTCTATACGAATTTTACGAGAACAATTAGCAGATACAAAAAAAGTGAACGTTGATTTGTATGAAAAAATTCGTATTGTGGAAGCAAAATGTCGACAGCTGGAAAAAGATATGATCAGCGCCAATAAGCGATATAACCATGTAAGTTTTTCCTTTTCTTAGTACGGATCTTGTGAATTTATTGACATAAGATTTCATTGTTGGTTTTAACGAAGAGTGAACACTGAAATCAAAATGAAACTGACTGGTTCAGGAGCGCGAACAGCAACAGCAAATGATCGATGTATTGAACAAAAGAAACTCTATGCGCGAAATCGATTTGGAACATGAAGCTGGGACTTCAGAAATTCTAAAAAAGGAGTTGGCAGATAAAACTGATGAATACATGCAAACACTGAATGTATTGGAAAGGAAACAGGTCAAGAGACTTAAAGTTATAATTTAAAAATTCACTTTCAAAAAAATCAATGTTCTGCATATGAAATGAAAATATGGTCATCTATGTGCGAATTTAGCAAGAATTGGCTGTTGCAAATGAACGATTGGGAAAATTGCAGCGTCATTCTTCTGAGTTGAATGAAAAGCTGAAACAGTTGCCCGTGACAAAGCAGGTTTATGTAATTCATTACTTAAATGAATAGGTAAGGCATAATTCGATTTAGAAGTTAAAATATCATTCAATGATCCTGCTTTGTTAACGGTATCTTTTTGTAAATAAACAAATGCTGTTATTTGATTCTGATCTTTTTCAGGAACTTGAAGAGCTGACTGCTAGTTATAAATATAAAAGCGAAAAACTGGAGGATTGTGAAAAAGCTTTAGAAGAACTTGGTGGCCAGCTGTTGGAGTATGTCACAACTTTATATGATCTAGAATTTTCCAGTTGTATTTTCTTAGCACTCTCGATAGTTGTGAGAAAAATTATTATTTCAGGTCAAAGTTAAAAGTAGTTGAATTGAAAGAAGAACTGTTGCCACTTTCGGAAGCTGAATGGGAAAAGGACGGGAATGTTTTGAATTGTAAAGGATGCAATTTGCAATTCAGTATGAGTAAACGGAAACATCACTGCAGGTTTGTCAAAAATAAATAAATTATTTGTTGGGTCTTTTACAAAGTGAACGAGCGAGTTGAGAGATTGGTTAATAAGTGTTAGTTTCACCCTGTTTTGACGAAAAGCTTTATTCAAGGAACGTAAGAATAATTTCTATTTTAGGAATTGTGGTTCTATATTTTGCAATTCGTGCACCGATGCACGCGTCAAGCTACCTTCTAGTGCGAAACCAGTGCGAGTCTGTCTGCACTGCTACAACTTGTTGCGCTCTCGACATAATTCATCTTTAGAAGAAAATTCATCACTTAATTCGTTCTAATTTTTGCGATAAAATTATTAAAAAGCTCATGTAAATGAATGATCATGTGTTGATTCTCGTATGTAAAATCTTGTGATTTTTTTCTACTTCCCTGTCGGACTTGTTACTCCATTTGCTTTCTCAAATTTTTTGTCCTAGGGAATGGAGTGACATCTCACGAACCATTTTACCATGATATAATGTTTTCGGATTAAATTTGTTTTTGATATGTTTCTGCATTCCTTATAATGAAACAGCGTTTCTGGACGAAGATAGCGCTGTGGAACTTTAAAGTTTGATAAATGGATATAGCAGTTAATGTTAGCATTACTGGGAAAAAGTGGTCCATTTGAAAGGAATGACTTCTAGTTTCTAGTATAAGCATTTGCACTTGCTTTGAAAATTTTTGACGAATAAGGATTAAGTTTGATTTTGTACAGCTTCATTACTATTCTTGATTTCTCCCAAGCAGCTCACTTGATGGGTCAAGAGTATTGAATGCCTTCCTGGTTGCCGTGGTGCTGCATATGGTTTTCCATCTGATGTCAGGGGTTTAAAATGTTTGCGGTGCGTGTCGTTGACGCGCGTGTGACATAACTTGTATGAAAGAGTGTAGCGAATGCAGATGCTGCATTAGTCGGAGGAAGGAACCGGTTGTTTTCTTAACGGAATATACTTTTAATTTCTGCTTTGCTCTTTCAATTATTTGAAAACACAATGTGGACGCTGTTGCCACCGTTTCATCAGCACAATAATAATCTTTACTGATCATTTCTACTCCCACCCTTCAATCATTCAATTTCGTCTCGTTCCCTTCTCATTCTACCATTGATGACATCGCTAACGTCTTTATCATAATATCATCTCTTCTCACTTCTCAACCGCTATTTGTACTCATTTGAACCTTAGTAGATTTTATCGTCCTACCTGGCACGCTTGTCCAAGTTTCCCTTTCTTGTTTCGCCAAATTTCTTCTGCTAAATTAGACTTCTAGTGTTCAACAAATCACTTACTATTTCACTGCAGGCTGATTTATTTCATAATCCTCAGGGAAAATAAAAGAGCAAACCATCCCGAAATATTTCTAAGTCTTTTTGGACCAATTTCTGAATCGCACCTGTAAAAGTACGGCGATGCTTAATTTTCTAACGGAAACAGTTTTTAAATTCTGTAGTACAACAGGATTACCACAATTTGACAAATTGTCAGTTCGGCATGCCTTGATTTAACTTCCATCTCATCATGACTATTTTCAGCTCAATCTGCCAGCGAGATGAAATAGAGGGAAATCATTGGGAGTGAAGAATGAAAGGTTCATCGGTTATGTTCAATGAAGCAGGACGTAGTATCGAGTCCAGCTGTTTGATTTTCAAAAAGAAAACGGTGATCATTTTGAAGTGGCATCTACATTTCTTAATTGGTTAAAACTAGAAATAAGAATTTTTTTCGACTGAGAGTAACAGAGTTTTAAATAATAGTAGGATTCCCCAGATATTTCTCATTGCTTCAAGATGTGCGATGATTTAGTGGACACGGTGTTACCTGCTATGTTCACAACCGAATGACATCGGTGTCCTTGTGCTCTATGTTTACAAAAATCATAAGCGACGTTTAAAAAATAATGAAAGCACGACGATGTCACTTAGTACCTTTGTGGGTCTTGAAACTGGTTAGCCTTTTCTTTTCTTTTTTTCTGTGATTTCTTAAAAATTTGCTTCATAGCCATGAAAGCCATGTAGCAGATGCCTTGTTGGTAACATTCACTGAAAATAAATATCATACCAAAGTCGAAGGCCAATATTTTTCAGGTTTTGAGCTGAAAAAACAAAATAATACAATGTGTGTTATAACGAAACCAAATATTTTAACCGTCTCGTTCCAAACAGCTGAAATTTTGACGATGTGGGAAACTTGGATTTACCATACATGCTTCAAAGGTTTTTATTAGCTCTCTCTCTCCCTCTCTCTCTCTCTCCCTCTCTCTCTCCCTCTCTCTCTCCCTCTCTCTCTATCTGTCTGTCTGTTCCTCACTCAATCTTTTTGCAAATTTCTCGAGTTACTGTGTTTTGAAATCTTAATGACGTTTTGCTCACTCATTATCCTTAATATTCATTGCACCAATCTAATTTGTTGATCAGCCCGTGCGATCGCTGTTTCCTTGCTCAGCCTTCGTTGCTGGAAATTCCGTCAGATGTCCAACGTTAGAATAGCTATTCATCATGATAACGGCCAAGGTACTGTCACAGTAATAATGTCGGTAGCTCGTTAGTTAATGTCGCTAGTATGATGACTATGAAACAGTTCCAATGAATGAATCGACCTGAAGTTTTCCCTTAAATATTTTACATCGTACTCCCATATTAAGTCTTCGACATTCGAATATTAGAAGAGGTCGAATTAATTTGTTAAATTTGTTGTCTTCAATCTGTTTTTTGACATCGATATCAAACAGTCCCATGAAGACAGTACTTCGAAGCTGACTATAATCGATGTTTGCAGAACTTCCTAAAGCGCACTGGATTGACTAATTATTCGGAACAGAAATAGTTTGACGGTTTATTTAGAAAATCTTCAATGAATTCTTAGTCTTAATGTATGTTCGAAAGTATTCATATGACAGTAGTGCTCAATCCAAAAGTCCTTTTAGCAGAGGACAGTGTGATCGGATTAGAACTGAATGTCAATAAATCACTCATTCTTCCCCGAAAGAACTCCTACAAGCATGCTAGATTCATCGTTCTACGGAAGCCAAACCACTTGTTGATTGACTTCTTTCATTCTCTATTTTCTTTCATTATTGCGTGAACTTATATCTGTGCATTCCAGGTTCACTATTTTATGCACAACTGGTGAGTGCACCCGAATCAAGTCGGGCATATGACTCGTTAAATTGTGAAGTCCGATTACACATGCATGTTGGCTTTTCGGATATATTTTGAATCTCTTCTTCATGCAAAACTACCGAGTTTGTTTGGTTATGAAAGGAATGGAAACAAGACATTTAAGGGGGAAAGACGGTCGGGAAACGCATTCGTTCATTTCAGGATGGCCGAATCGCATTTGTTGATGGTTATCCACAACGTTTGATTGGGTATTGGTTTCTCAACGAAATCATTCGCGTCGGTTTTAACGGTAACAAGTTGCAATTCTTCGCAAATGGTAGAAGTGCATTGGACAATGGCATGTATTCCCTGGTTTGTGGGCGAATTCAGCTCCTCGAGAAGCACTACAATTTAGCTAAGAAACCTGCAAGTTCTCGCAATTTCACTTTGAAATAACTTTTAGACTACTCATACTGCATTGCAATACCGTAGTTTTGCTATTTAAATTCAAGAAAGCCGTTTGTGATATTGTGATTGGCATGCAAATACAAATGCATGAGACGTGTGATCAGCAGTTTAAAAATATGCATTTTGGACACTACAACTGCATCCTTTTAACAACAATATGTTCATTTAATATAGTTCGAATTTAGGGCTTACTTGTTGCATTCTTGAAGCAGCAAGAGGGTGATGGACTATGGTATGAAGATAAGTTAGTTGACGATTCGTCCCAAATGGTATTCCAAAATTCCAACATCTGTAGTATTCCAAATCCTAAAATGAATCGTTCCACCCATCCGTAAGTTTACTGATTTTTTGAAAATCTACAGATATAAGAAGATATTCATAAAAGTTCGTAAAACTGCAATTTTTTTATTTTTGGACATGCAATTAGTCAAATATAGTATTTCTCCCCAGTTTTACTTTTAGCTGTTTTCCAACTTAATTTTAGCAATGTACATGGATGCTCGGGCCGTAAATCAAAAATTTCAGGTATTTTCACCTTAGCATTTAATTTCTTTTCATTTTATGGACATATCTATAAAGCCATTGTTCCAAGTGTAATTTCAAATTCATAAATTTTTTCGGAACTTCCGGAATCTATTTGTAGTGTACCCAATTGGTTCATCTGCTTCTTATGTTAACTTGCTGACCGATCCCAGATTTCTTCCGTTATGTAAGTGAAATTCACATATTTAGTGAGTAGAGAACTATGCGGTCACGTGCTGCATTCGGTAAACTAGCAAAATCGTTCGGTACAATTAGATAACTTTATACAATGCTTGATTCCACACGTGCACGAGTTTGTTATAATTAAGTAACCGTAATAAGATAATTGCAACAACTGGACAGGAATGAGCTTAATCAAAAAATCGACATGTGCTTATGTGCATTATGTCACCAAGTCGAATGATAGCTGTAGTTGAAATGACGCTTCACGTGAAGAGTTCTAATTCCTTCCAGCACTAACGGTTGTGTGTGTGTGTGTGTGTGTGTGTGTGT
>JABVXS010001485.1:0-14440 GCA_013365335.1 Madathamugadia hiepei | reverse complement strand
GAAGCATTGTGGGTGTTGTTTGAGCTCATGTCGACAGGAGCTCTTTGTATCTTGGTGATAGCTCTTCGATGCTATCCCAACAATTTATGAATTAAATTTTGAAGTTATGCAGTTGTGAGAACAATTGGCGTTTTCTCTTTGTCGTGGGCCCAGTTCGATGACTCCTTCAGCCTCTGATACTGGTGTGAAAACGATATTGTTCTTCTTTGTTTTGCTTTCTTCCTTGGAGGGTTACGAATATCCAACCGGACCGTTGAACTTCTTCGTAGATGCGAATATTCCACCTGGTGGAGTTTCTTCGTCTGATACTGTTTGTAAAAGTTAAGGGACGAATATTCCACTTGGTGGCGTTTCTTTGTCTAATTCTCTTGAATAGGTACTGATACGATTGTGCGTATGAGTACTTCTGGCTACTTCCTTGCAGAGTTTATTGCTTTCACACGCTTGGGTGATTAAACCTTTATTTGCGTGAAATAATAAACAATAAAAAAGTTAGTAGTACGAATACAGTACATAATGATGACACACAGCAAAGGAAGTCGAGAGAATGCGGGTTCCAAACGTCGAGTCCTGTAGTACGCTGGGTGAACTGTCGAGCGAGCTGTTGAGTGAAGAATCACAATTTTACACAACCCTATTGAGTTCGAGTCCACTGTTTATATACACCTCAATCCGTTGTCGTGGGCCAATCAGATTGCGACACATACTTCTTGACCAGTTGGCGGGTGGAACTATATCGTAAAGTTGACTTTGTGGCGCCTGTTGATCCTGACAGGAGCCCATCCTAACTCCGACATTGCGACGCCGATATGAGTTTTGTGATCAAGCTTCGCTATTTAGCGACAGCAGTAGTAGGATTTAACGCAGTACAGTTGAACTGACCAACGGTTGACTGATCAAAAATCATTAAAGTTAACTTGCATAAATTTGTTCTTTCATGTTTAAGCTGTTGGGGGGAAGGAGTATTCTAGTAAATAAGTGAAATGGTTTTCTCAATGTGCTGATAATGACAATATGCTACCCTTACAAGTGACAAATTTGGAAAAAAAAGGATCCAAAACATCTTTCGGGCACACGGATAACCAACCTGTTTCAGCCGGATGATCAAAAGGGCATCAGTAACTATTATGCAACTGATTTCGATTAATGTTTTAAGTTTGGCTAGATCTAAGTCACCTATTTGTATGGCAAAGCTGTAAAGGGAAACCTGATACGTTGTAATTCAGCAGGCTACTTCACTTTATTAATTAAAAATTTTGTAAAAAAGCCTTCTACAAATGGTTTAGATTAATTTTTAAAATTTGGCCATAAGTTTGTAGTGATGTTGTACCATTACAAATATAAATCGTTGATCAAAAATTTTTAAACTTTGAGACGACTATGTAGCATAGCGAAGCCGCATTATCTATAATTTTTGTCTCACAGATACGTAATTATGACGGGATTGTGTTGAATATTCATTTTATATCATTTTAACCAACATGATCCATTGCTTTACCTTAGCCTAACAGTCAGGTTTGATCGGAATAATGTTTTGAGGTTAAAGAGTGCTCAATCGCCTGACTTTTTTTCAGGTTTCAGGCACGCGGTTACTTGATGGTAATGGACCTGCCGTTGGAGGATTGCAACAAATCAGTTGGATACAGTGAGCCGATTAGTTCCATTACTGTATCGTTACACCCACTAGTTATAATGAATATATCGGAACATGTGACTCGAATAAGTGCACAACAGAATGATGGCAAGCCTTTCGAAGTGAGTTTGCTAATTCTCAACAGCTTATGTTCTCTGTATTGTGATTAAGAATTACGTACTCCTAGTGATTTTTCTTATGATATTATGGATATTTGGATGCAGGTTTTTGGAGCAATACTTGGAAAGCAGTCGGGAAGACATATTGAAATGATGAATAGCTTCGAGGTAAAATGGAGTAATGGACCAAAAGGTTTTGCAGTTGTTGACACAGCCTTTCTTTCTACTAGGGAACAGCAATGTAAGGCTTTTCATGGAATTATTTGGAGTCATAAATGAAATTCAAGATTATTGATTTTATCCAGTTATCATTTTTTAACCCTATTCATTTATTCTCATCTGAACGGAAATCGACAGTGAGCATATATTTTTTGTCCGCAACTTTTACAGAATACTGCATTTGATATTGTTTTTTTCAGTAACATTAATTCATTCAAAATAAATATCTTGCGTTTTTTTTTTAATGTACGTGTTTCTTTCGATACTTTTCTTAAAACTTTTTAATGTATGTTTTTGTATGCTTATTGTCAGATCTTTTTAATGTATGTTTTTGTATGTTTATTGCCAGATCAAGAAGTATTTAATGATTTGGATTATGTCGGGTGGTATACAATTGGAGGTACAACACCAACTGCGGCAGATTGGGAAGTGCATCAGCAATTTGCAATAATACATGAATCACCAATTCTGGTGAAGCTGGATCCAAAGGCACCACCGGGCAATAAAGTATGAATTTCAAACCGGTCTCTAGGTGCAATAGGTTCAGTTATCTAGACTAAGAAAAATTGTTGCCTGTTTAAATCCTTAGAAAGCTGTAAAACTGCGTCCAATGTATGGTAAAGGACATTCACCTTTTTACAGTTACCAGTAGCAATCTATGAATCTGTATGTACCACTGGCTTATCAACAAGCGGTTCAGGTCCAGTATCATGGCATTCAGTTAACTGGTCGTTAGCCAGTGAACAAGCCGAACGCATTGGAATCGAACACGTTGCCCAGATTTCAACTGTTTCAGCGAACTCTATATCTTCCACGCATAAACAAATTATAGGGCATTTAGGTGCCATAAATATGCTGCAGTCGCGGTTGGAACTTATTTGCGATTATTTAATGGTAATTTTGAACATTTCCAATTATAATGTAAATTTGTTCGTTTTGGAAAAATGCAGGAGAAAAAATAATTATGTTCTGTATTTTTTTAAGAAAATATGTTTTATAAGCTGAAGTTTCTCGTCGCTGACAACTCTTTGGCATAGTTCTAATGTTTTAAGTTTTATATTTTACTTTACCTAAATTTAAAATGGAAAAAAATATTCACTTTAATATTGCAGGTGATGCTTGCAGGAGTAAGACAGTTCATAAATAAGAGGCTACTAGAAAAGTATGATTTTTGTTAAGAATTATATAGACTTACTTCAGGCGGTTCGTAAAGGCGAATTACCATGTGATGAAGCTATTATACGAGAAATTGCTCAGTTAGTTCGTCGAGTACCTGTTACGAACTCTGACAGATTCTTAGAGCAATATAGAAATGTAGGTTTCTCTATCAGTAATGTTAAGTAAGTCGCTGTAAAAGCATTCTATTAAAAGCAAGAAGAATTATTGATTTAATTCAAATTCTTCTGCATTCGCAAATTTTACTGTTTCAGCAATGTCTGGAGGTAAAAATGACTTCGCTCATAGCTGTTCTTACTAAAACCTGTGGAACGCTAAATGATGTGAGTGCCTTCGTTTTAAAATTTTTTTAAATTAACTTCAGAAAAAAATGAACCATATTTATAAAAAGATAACCGAGGTGCGATGCATGCAAAATGAGAGAAATATATTATTGTAATAAGTTAAGGAAAATTTTTTCATTTATGCATAATAAAACCCATTTTATTTCAGTTAGTAACGAAGATGAATGTGATGTCGACGGAAAGACAAACTTGGTTGCTTGCTTCTGGTAGACGAGCACGTCCGTTTCCTTCTTTGTGAAGTGGTACCGCGAGGTTACAAAGCAAAATCATTGTTTGTTACGATATAAAAGTCTTCTACAACTGTAGGAATTTTCATTTTCATTCTGGAAATGGAATACTCAATAATTCTGTAAGCCTAAGGGGGAAATTATGTCTGTAAGTATCTATTTTAGACTCCAAATATGAGGGATAAAGTGGGATTTTAAGCTGCCAGTACGGGAGAGCGAAATTTATTTTTTACTGAGAATTTTATTATAGTGAAGGGTTTATGAAGCCCTTTTGTTAAAATTATTGCCTTGTAGATTTGTGGAAATGGACAATTTTATAGACTTGATGACGTTTACGTTACGTAGAATTTATTTGTAATGCTAGACTGGAAGGACTGGGCTGCTCCTATGCTTCGGATATCCGTTAAATGTACATACCGTATTGTTGATAACTGTATGTGGTTATTTTTCAACATTTTATTTGTATGTTGCACTTTCTTTGTTACTAGTAAATTTTTGTTCATCAGTTGTACTGCATGTTAAATGTAATCTGTAAAATTTTACAGTTAGAACTATCGAAGTCCTGTATTTATTTCTTACAGTTGCGGTAAATATGGACTTCTAGAAATATTTTTGCAAATTGCTTTTGGAGATTTTGGTACTAATATCTTAATGTGTTCTTTTTGATATAAAATGGGTTTATTTTTGAAATTCTCTGATCATTTAAGAAATACTTGGTTATTTCTTGTACTATTAAATGAAGTATAGCTGTATGGGAATTGGAATCTTATTTCTTGTTTCCCTGATATTCTTCGCTTCCAGGTAGCAAACCAATTATGTTGCGCATCGCCATTTTAAGATCCTGTTTCCCCAGTATAAGAAATTCGTTACGACACTTACAGTTGGAAAGTTTTACTCCCGAAAAGGTGTTTAATTGTGGAACTTCGGTTTTATGTTGTACACTCTATATTCGTTAGTATTTTTTGATTGATATGTGGGTAGTGAGGGAGAGGAAAGGAAGTGGAAGTGATTTCAGATGCAGTGAGCTTTATTTTATAGGTATCATATTAAGCATTTTTGAAATTCTCTGAAGGTTCTAGAAGTTATAATGCACACCCACTAGTTAGATCCTTAAATTGTTTCATTTAAGGGACTGTTTGGTGACGAATTGTTGAAACATCCATCCGGATTTAAATTACTCAATGAAAAAGTCAGAAAACGATCTTTCGAATTGGTTGATAAGGCAAAAAAATTTTTTCTCCATTGTAATTTTGTTTTTAATTCAAGAATTTCTATTAAAATATTGTTATTCTATAACAGAAGCCGTATAATTAGTTTCCTCTTATTACTTACTTGATAATATCAAGTTAACTACTGAGAGCTTATTGGCCAGCCTGGTCGAATGAGCTAATACTGTTGATCGCATTTGTGTTTGAACGATGGTTTCGAGATTACAGTTGCTTTTTGGAAAACTTTTTTGCTTCTGTTAAATGGGAAATATTTTTTCAGATTGTCAGTGGCAAGTGTGGGAAGAAAGTTGTTGAAACTTTTGATGATTTATCAAATGAAATATGTAGTGCTGCTGATTTGGTGAGCCTGTTAGCCTAGAGTTTTGTTTTTCTTTACTAAAATTTAATTTATAAATGAGAGTTTTACAATTATAATATCGGGGGCCTTGACTTTATTTTTTTCTGTACGATAAGTTTTATGTTCTTGTTTTGGGAATGAGTTTTACTCATAAAGAAAAATTTATGTTACAAATGCTTGACGAAATTCATGCATGCGCATGTTGGTCTTTCAGATGAAACTGAAGGACACTGAGAAGAGCAGGAGGCATAGTCATTTCACTATAGCATTGATGAATCAACAGTGAAAATAATGGCATGTCAACAATTTAATTTTACTGGAATAAATTTCTTTCATTTACTATTTTCAGGCTGAGTGCGTTCGTAATATGCATTCGGTTCAAGAATTCAGTGCAGCAGCTCATGAAAGCATGAAAGATTTCACTGAACTCATAGAAAGGTATTACTTGATTTGCTGCAAATGGTTTTTCATATCTCACTTTGGTAGGCTCTGTGAATCTTCTCAGTTTTGATGCCTTTTTTTGCCCATAACTTACCATATTTTGATTTTCATTATTTTTCAGTTTAAATACACGATATGATTTGTACAAAGCATTGAAAGACTCGTTGGAAGAAGAACGTAGCTCTTTGACAGATGTTGATAAACGCACTGCTTTAATGTTCCTTGATGATTTCGAGCAGGCTGGTGTCGGTCTAGCTGAAACTGAGGTATATGAAATTCTGTTGGAAATATATTTAATTAACTCATTTTACTATGAAATTGATCTCTTTCAACTCTTCTGTGTAAGATGAGCTGTTTACGATAGTTTTAGTCTTTGAAATGGGTGGGATGCCCTGTTCATTTCTGATGTTATTGACGTCAGTATAAGAAAAGCTTTTCAAAAGTTATGGATTTCAAAAGTGTTTGTGAGCACATTATGTTCGTAAATTCTGCTTTTTTTAAAATTGGAATTTACGCTCAACAACTGAAAAAATGTCTGTCAATCTTATCGATTTAGAAGAGTGAGTACGTGAGGCTTAGCAAGGAGATTTTCATGGTCGGTTCACAATTTACGCGTGGTGCTGAGCTGCCCGTTACTGTTGCTCCATTTCATAGTAAGATGTACAATGTGAAGCGGCACCTCTATGATCCAAATGCGCTTGCGGTTAGGCGCGTTACCAGACGATGGTCATATGCTACTTATTACTCGCATAATGATGAGCAAGTGCGGTAATTTTGTTGCATTTGATACATTTCATTTTTTATAACTGATGTGGCGTTTATGTTAATGTCGTTCTCAGAGTGTGATTAGTTTCTCACTGCAGTCTAAAATATTTCTTTTTCCATACATAGATTCTTTGTAGTTTATTTACTTATTAATCAAATCTGTAGTAATTTAAGTCTTACGGTTCTTAGTGATAATTTTCATGAAGTTATCGAATTCAAATTGCACTAATAATTTGAAACCTTAGGAAATAATTGGAATATTTTTAGGAAAAACTTTTACGTC
Organism: Madathamugadia hiepei; assembly: GCA_013365335.1. NCBI lineage: Eukaryota > Metazoa > Nematoda > Chromadorea > Rhabditida > Onchocercidae > Madathamugadia > Madathamugadia hiepei. Next base: position 7,667 of record JABVXS010001485.1, on the reverse strand, counting down.
ATCTGATTGATTGTCGACATTCTTTGGCTCGAATTACTGGCTACCAATCATACGCTCATCGCGCTCAACAAAATTCGTTGCTCGGATCATACGAAAACGCACATGAATTCTTAATTGAAGTCATCAGAGTAAGCAGATGTATCACATTGAAGAATATTGAAATTTCGACATAAAAAAGGAAATTTCTTAATAATAAAGGACTAGTTAAGAGCCGCTTTTACTTCGAAAAGTTTTTGTAAACTGTTTATTCAACCATTGCAATTGGGCTAGTTTCAGTTTCTAACTATTATTTAATAAAATTTTCTCAAAAAAACTTGCATTCCTTCATTTTTTCAACTGCACCCTTTTTGAATATAAATTTTAAAGCCATTTATTCTATTTATGTTGCAGTCGTGCCAGCCAGCAGCAGAGCAAGAATTAGCCGTACTGTGTGATTTTTTAGCTCAGATTGAGTCGAAACGAGAGCAGCTGTGCGAATCTGATTTGACTTATCTTTGTATGTTGTATCGTGAGAATACTTTTGGTCAGTTACAGCATCTTTCCAGGTAATTAGAAGTCGAAAACTTTTTATCAACTTATTTTAAGTAAGTAAAAAAAAAAAAAGGAATGCAAGACATTAAAAACCTAGTGATCTTGAACTATCCCGAATTATTTGTATAACATATAAACCAGACGAAATAGCAGATTTGTGTAAGCAGGGTGTTGGCGTTGCTGATAACTTACATCCAAGTATCTACTCAATATTTTAAATATTTTCAGCTATTAATGTTTCTTGATTTCAGATATTTCTCGTTTATGAATCTCTTAAGAGGATTCGAATTGATAACAAAGCGACTGTACAGCGTATCTTTTTCTGTTCTTATACCTGATGCAGGGGAAATTTGGCCTGGAAATGTCATCAAGATTGTTAGTTTTTTTCTCCTCTCATTTTGCTTTTGCTGTTACTTTTTGGCCTTGCAGAAAAAAATTAATGAAGTTATTTTCGATTTCTTAATTTTTATATTGTAAGTTGTCTTTTCTTCACCGATGAAGATGTGGAAATAGAAGTTTACTCAAATGGTAGACAGTCTAATAGACTACCATTTAAATTGGCTTCAAGACAGTCCAATAGGCTGCTAATTAAATAGGGCAAAGCACAAAGAATATAAAGATAAGGCTATTTTTGTCAGTGTTACAGGATGTTTTTCAAGACAAAAACAAGTTTTTGGGGACAATTTACATTGATATTGATGAACGACAAACCAAAATGGCAGGGGACTGTCATTTCACAGTTCGCTGCTCTAAGCAGGTTTTTTTTTCTGGTTAATAGCAGTTCAAGGCGAGTTTTTTATAAGAAAGTTCATAAGTTTGTTGCATACACTGTTTGTGAAGAATTAGATTGGGCTCTGAACCTATATTGAAAAGCCACAATACTTTTGTGTTTTGTATACAAGTGCATTATGATAGAGTTTTGGCCACTATTTCAATAAGTATAATTCAGCTGGACGATGGTTCATATCAGACACCAATCGTTGTTATATCATTGTCGTTGACAAAAGGATCAGAAAGCATTGAAAATATTTCATTAAACCCTCGTCAGGCTGAAAATTTTTTCCATGAAATGGGTCATGCGATGCATTCCATGCTTGCTCGCACTCAATATCAACATGTTGCTGGTAATTTCATTTTCTCATTTCCAATAAAGTTGGTGAAACAACTTTTTTTCCTTTTATTATCATTAGATTTTTTAATTTTAAATACATTTCCACTTTTTAACCTAATGCAGGGTTCTTCTAGGAACTCGTTGTTCAACTGATATGGCAGAAATCCCATCTAACTTAATGGAATATTTCTTTTATAACATTGATGTTTTGCGCGAAATAGCGAAAGATGAGCATGGGCATCCAATAAGTATGGAGGATGCTGCTTCTTTGATATCATCACGATTCGCTTTCATATCTTTGGAAATGTTACAGCAGGTTTCTTCGATGTTTCCATTCTTAGGGATTAAGCTGTCGAGATTTTAGTTGATTATGTCCTGATTTATACTGGGTTTTTTTTTGTTTCAGGCTGTGTACAGCCTTTTTGATCTTGAGGCTCATGGCGGCAATGCCAAGGCAGTAATGAAAGGCGGAATTTCAACTAGTGATTTATATGCATCAATTTGGTCATTAGTTTTTCCAAATGTCAAACGAGAGGAAGGTTCAGCATGGCATCACCGGTAAGTCAATTTTTTCAGTAAAATTTTCGAGGCCAGAATGGAAGCAAAAAAAGCTTTGTAATTGACTACTGTTTTCAGATTTGCACACTTAGTACCATACGGTGCGAAGTACTATTCTTATTTGGTGGCAAGAGCTGCAGCCTCGCTGATTTGGAATACTAGGTTTCGTGATTCTCCATTTTCTATGGAAAACGGCCGTGCTTGGGCAAAGGTTGATGTTGTTTGATGAATTCTTTCATTTCTTTTGCAAGTTTTTATATTTGCCAAGCAATTTAGACAAGTCATCAAATACTGTGTTCCGATAAAAAATACTGTGATTTATTGGGATTTCTCACTTCAAAGCTTATTAGATTCCGGTCATACTGGGATATTTTATCAACTGACAATCAGTTCGATGAAGTGGAACAAGATCATTAAAATATTACATGATGTTTTAATTAATAAAATTTTATTATTTTTCTAGGTATTGTCGAAAGGTGGTTCGTTGCCTTCGGCTAGTCTGTTGAATTCGATTCTTGGTTACTGGCCAACAGTACAAAATTTGGCAACTGCATTGAAGGAGGAAGTTGATCAAACTTACCAACGTTCAGCCATCAGTGTATAAAGTGAAACAAGGTTTGGTATAGGGTGCCGATGATTTTTTTTAATCAACTAATTTATATTCGAAAATTTGCAGGGCTGATGCATCTTTTAATTTGCTAGCTTCTAGATCAGTGAGTATTTCGTACTGCAGTGATTTAATTGCTACATATTTTGTGTCAGTTATTTCTTTCGTAAATGTCTTCTTAATTCAGGTCTATGGGTTGTAACGGCAGGTTCAGATCATGTCAGCAACCAAGTATTTGGGATGACGAACAGCAGTTTTTTGACCTGGCGAGTTATTCTCTCTGTACATCTGTTGTATTGCAGACGTGGTCTTGATTTCAAAGTTCTGTCAGTCTTAGGATTTCTCAAGATGCACAAGTTTTTTGGACTCATTCAGTGATTTATTCGAATTAGTTTCGCTTCCCAAATAAAAGTTTAAATTGAAATAGTATTGTTCGATTTTAATGTAGGTATGTGAATTGGTCTTGAATCACTGTCGGTTTGATACATTCTAAGTAAAACTTACTTAGTGCATGATTTATTGAAATTTTTTTCATGTTAGGGTTTGTTTCACTTGGTTGCAAGGTCCGCTACTTTTTTCCCATACTTCTCGGTTCTGTTCTATGTCCGTTGATAATCCAGCGATTCTTAGGTCCCGATTTATCGTGTCTTGCCACCGTTGTCGTGGTCTTCCTCGTGGTCGTTTCCCTTCCATTTCTATTTGAAGTCCTATCTTGGGGAGCTTATTTGCATCGGTTCGTATAGAGTGACCATACCATTTGAGATCGAATGTCGTCATTCGTTGCATGTTCCAATCTTATTATCCTCGACATCCATCGTAGCATTTTTTTTCTCCATAGAAGCAAATTTATCTTCTCTTTCTCTTGTTATTGACCAGCATTGGGCCTCATATGCATGCACTGGACGGATGACAGTTCTGTATATTTTCAACTTGAGGTTTATTGAAATGTCGAGGATACTAGAAGGATCAATTCATTTTTGTTTCTGTGTCACCATACTATGCATTTTTTTCAATTCGTTTTGAAGGATTTGTTTGCTTTGACTATATTGCACCTGGGAAACTGTCTTATTTGTGACACAGTATCCTTCATGTGTGAAATCTATGCTTGGAAAAGTATGGAGTTTTGCAGATGTAATAAGATCACAGCTGCCTTCACCTCTAGTTTCCGTTTATATTGTAAACAAATGTCATCGTTTTTTTAATTCTGACTCTCCAATTTCCAAGTGAATCGGGAACTCCTTCTTTGCAGATAATTTCTATTTCTCGTTATTCTTTCTTTATTTTTCTCTGATTTAAATTTTCATTCCTTCTATATCTGGTTTTGTTATGTTTTTCCTGTTTTCTGGTTGTACTGATAGCCAGCATCATTTGTTGTTTTTTGTTTTTGGAAAAAATGCATACTTCAAAAAACGGGTTTCTTTCATAATATGATGAATTGCTTCATTACTTAAGTGTCGGACTGATTCACATTTACCTAAAAATAATAAAATTTGATGGGATTTTTGAATAGTTTTTCTACTTATGGCTTAATTCTTCATATGTAAAAAATGATCTTTTATCGTCAAATTTCAACCCAGTAATCCTAAGCCCATGGCGTGGAAAAAAACTGATTCTTGTCTTGACCGCCTAGCTTCCAGCAGATATATCAATGAAATGTCAACTGTTCCTAGCTCATTCTGTTGAAGCGTTTTAAAACTGTGAATGACTGCAAAACATGATCGTTTCTTGGCAACATGGGTCAAATGTTTGTAATGGATGTTTAGTAGGTAATCTGTACATGTCGAGGTTTATCGATTTATCCTTCTATTTGCTAAAATGCTAGAAGCAATTTTGCATGAGAAAGTTGCAACTATGCACTCTTTCACCTTTACACGAAGTGCAGTACTGTTGAGATTCACGAGGAATCATGTCTTCAGATAGAATGGCTAAAGTATTTTTATGTGAATTGTACGGATTAGTGAATGATGAACTATGACTACTTCCGATTTGCGTTTATCTGATCTTCTTTGAGTCCATGATATACTTTATTGCCTTTGAGTCTATCACATCCCTGCGATTCCGAAGGTGCAGGGAGAAAGCCATCCATGATGTTATACCTGACCAATGCTCCGCACTATCAGCTTCTTAGAAGTTCTTCGGCTAAATCTCCCCTCCACACAACTGACCGGTGACAGTTCTTTAGTTTCTCACTGAACCTACTTGAATTAGTGGTCGCATTGATCATAGTCACTTGAATGAACATTTGAATACATACACAAAGATATTTTCTTATTCTCCAGTTTTGCATTTCTTAAGTTAACCGGAAAATTACTGTTCCAGTTCCTATCCGATTTTTAGAAAAGCATTGCTTTAGTTTGGTTTTTCTGCTTACTAACGAAAATTCAACAAAGAATATTATTGCACTGCGTCGGTCAAATACTGCAGAATGCAGTTCTACATCCATTACACAAGTAATCCGGCCTATGTCGACATCAACAGTATCTTAATAAATGCAATACATGAGGTGCTTCATAGGCAGGTAATGTGCATTTCGTTCTGTACAGACGCAAACGATACTTCTGGATGAGTGGAAGTTGGAACTTTCTTCCAAATTTTGTATTTCTTTTTGTTCAAAAGCCGAAATCAGCCGAAAAAAAATGATTTGAATAGAATGATATAAGAAATAACTGAGAACCATGAAAGAGTTCAGATGATCGAAGCAACAATGCAGTTTTGAAATGACATTTTCCCCCAAACAGCAGCAGGGTATCTATCTAACCAACACCATCTCCCCGCATTTATTCATTGTTTGTTTTCATTAGTTTACAAAATTTCAAACGCTAAAAAAACTTCTGACTATTATTCATTGCTGAACTTTTGAATTCAGATGAATCTTATGCTAGCCTGTATCTTCCTGAAACTGACAAACCAGAGAATAAACTGGAAACAAATTTTGGAAGCTTATCAACCGTCAGAAAATTACAAAAGTTCTGATAACCTAAATTGCTATAAAAGAAACCTTGGCTCATTCCAACAAACGAATTTAATGAAAACTGCTGACAGTAATTTCAGCGAAGAGTCCTGAAGATAGGCTGTTTAAGGCATCTCTTCTCGACTCCCTGATGCAGACCTATTTTACACGAAGAAATCGCCTTATAGAATATGTGTGGAAATGTAATTAAGTGAGCAATTGATGGTCCCATGAAATGAAAAGACTAGTAATTATCGGTAATTACAGGTAAGAAACTTTACATCGGTATCAGTAGCAATGTTGATATTCCTGTAATCCCAAGCATAGCTCTTCATTTCACTGTCATTTAAGCATTCAAACTTCATGCATTGGCTTGCTTCAATACTTTGAGCGAAAATAGTTTTCCTTAACTTTGCGCAGTTTCGATTCATTGTCCTAAAAAATTAAATGTAAATTAGTATTTTGTCGCTTGTTTAAGGCTTTCTTAAGCACGCTTTACAATGAAACGAATCGTTTGATCAATGACAGGCAAACCTGTAAGCTTAGTTTTGATATGAAATTCTGGATGCAAAAATGTTGTAATTATTTTACTCATTAACCAACCATCGATAACACTGTTTTCAATGAGTGGAGGTGTTTTATTGATTTAGATTGTCAGATCAAATCAGAAATAGTTGAAAAGAAGAAGTGAAAAAAATCCTTTTATGATGCAAAGGGCTTTTTCAGAAAACTGGTTGGTAAGCGTATGGAATGTCTCGATGACTGGTTGTCGTGGAATAGATCTGGATTGCTTTGCATCAGAATATCCTACCATTATTGTTTTTTTAATTCAGATACTGATTTCAACTTACCTTTTCAAAATTCGATCCCTGAACTTAATGGAAATGTACTTTCTTTAATGAAAATATTAGAATTTAATTGAAAATATTTTAAAATCCTAAAGAACTTGTAAACTTGAATTCGATCCAAGCAGTGTATCAAAATTTGAAATTTGCTTTTTCAAATCAAAGGTATATGCTTGTCAAGTGCAAAAAACCACGACTGTCTACTAGTATTGCATTCCCTATTTCTTCCAAGATTCTGCAAAGCTTCAGTTGGATCGTTAAATTGACTAGCTGAACCCGTAGATATTGATGCAACGTGATTATAATCGCGGCCATATTCATGCAACGTGATTATAACCGCTGCCATATTGATGCAACGTGATTATACTCGCTGCCATATTGATGCAACGTGATTATACTCGCTGCCATATTGATGCAACGTGATTATACTCGCTGTCAAAACCACGACCTTTCGATCCATCCACGACTGTTCTCAATGCACATTTAGCAAATGCATTGACGTTTCCTTGCAAATAATCACAACGTTGAACACTGTGTTTGCCATTGAGTTTAGATATTTAAAGGGTTTGTCTTTTTCAATACCAGGGTGGAGTTGGGAATGCAGTGTTGTTTTCAATTGGAAAAGCCTATCTTGAAAATAATAATAGAGTTTTATAGTTTGCTGGCTATAGGAAATTAAATGATGTATCTAAACAAGCATTGATAGAAACAATACCGGTACCAAGATATTTTGTATTTCGGGACATGTAAACAACCCGTGTAATGTTGAAGAAGAGCTTGGAATTCCACTGCCCGAGTTGGTCGAAAAATACGCCAAAAAGCTGGTAGGTTCATTACTTGGGGATAAAGGTTATATCCAAAAAGATTTATTTCTACAATTACTTGATAGAAATTTCATGAAAAACGCATTCATCTCACTAAATGAGAAGATTGTTCTGAGGAAAAGACCCATCATTGAAACGATTTTTGGTTATCTGAAAAACAGATTAGAAATTGAACATACTCGCCATAGATCTCCTATTAACTTTTTAGTTCACATCTTTTCTACGCTTATTTCATATTCTT
>JABVXS010001484.1:0-14447 GCA_013365335.1 Madathamugadia hiepei | reverse complement strand
TATATATATATATATATATATATATATATATATGTGATGAAAGGATAAGTGAAAATAGTTTCTTAAAACAGAGAAAAGTTTTAAATTTATATGTGAAAAGACAAAAAATCAAAAATCATCAATATTGTCGCATTTTTATGTTTTAATAATTTGCTTTGAAAAATTGATTTTTAAAATTTCAAAAAATGTGCATAAATTATTTCTAGGGGTTGTCGATTACTTGTTGGTAGGTTGTGTTTTGCAACCATTGATCAACGATCTACACCAGGATTACGAGTCGCGGAAGTGTTCAAGAGTGTTGTAGTTGCCATAAGCGGGCATAATAATGGATAGTGAAATACGGGTATCTTTGTTGCTTGCTTAATAGATTTCATTAATAAGCTTAAAATCTGATGAAACCCTATTTGCAGCAAATTTCTATCAGTTTGTCGAGATTTCCATTAGCTTGATCATGATAACTCACCTTAAATTATGTTTTGATGAAAATATAGCATCAAAGAAAACGTGTTTTGGTTAAGGTGTAATTGTGGATAATTATGAATAACGATAAATTTGATTTTGTTGAAATTTCACTAGCTTAAAAGTTATCCAAATTTAAATGCTTCGATGAAAAATGAAAATTTTATTCATCGCTTACAATGAAATATTGACTTGACAAATAAAATTAAATATTCCTAGGCACTTGACAATTTATGTAAAATATTGTACGAAAGTATTGATGGTGCAAGAAGACTTGAAGCTGAACAAAATCTAGCTGAACTGACTTCATCTCCTGATTGCTTAAGGCGATGTATGTTGCTCCTTCAAAGTGGAACTGTACGTTATATTTATTTCAATTTAAAGTGTTTGTTAAACTTACATGTTGTACGAGAAACGAATTGATTCTTTGTTTTTGAGGAAGATATAATTTAAAGTGTTTGTTAAACTTACATAAAGAGACGAAATATTCTGAAGATGTAGTTCCTAATCCTTCTGTTTTACAATTTCTATTAATTTTTGCACTTTTGATTTAATCTTTTTACAGTCCACTCTTTATTTCACGTTTTGTTGAATATAAATTATGACTGCTATTTTACGTGTTTACCTTAATATGCCTTTTATTTGTTTCTTAATTTGGCCACTTTATTACTTACAGAAAGGTTTTGAATTATAAATTGCTTATTTCAGGCACCGTTCGCTCATATGGTTGCCAGCAACACATTAATGAAATTATTGAGCTCAAAGATCGGTGTATCTTTGCAGCAGCGATTAGAACTGAGTAGGTTTTTGTCACATGATTTTGGTTAAAATATAGTGATTTTAAAATATTAATGAATAGCCATAGGTTTAACTTACTGCGTAGTGTTTGTTTTGTGGTTTCGTATTTTAAAGTTTATCTAGTTGAATCGAGGATCATTTACAGAAACTCCTCTAGCTTACGAATAGACAAAATTATTACCGAAGTGTTTCTGAAGTAACAAATCTAAATTTCCTTGGAAAGCCTCGCATTTATACACTTTTCACTTGCACGACTTTTGCCATGTTATACTTGGAGTTTATGCTCGGTTTCTGGAAAAGGTTTAACGTTTTTAAAATAAAAAAATTGAATTACTTATGAAGGTGCACCAGTTACTTCATTGTTTTAGATACATACTTGCTTCATTATTTGGATGAACGATCAGCTGGCTTGCCACCATTTGTACTTTCTTCGCTCTATCAACTTTTTGCGAGAATCACAAAGCTCGGATGGCATGATTATGATATAGACAGTCATGTTTTTCCATTCCGTGAACCAGTTTCTACAATCATCAAACTTGCAGAAGTAAGTATTGGGTCATTTTTCTCGCACGTTAATAGCATTCCTGTTTTCGCGTTTAGAGGAACTTTGAGTATGTATGATTGAGAAAGAAATAAACTAAAAAATTGTGCGAAAGTATTATATCCATGTTTTCAAATTTTCTGTTAACTTATTCTCTTTCAAAAAGTTATATGAAGTGTTCTTTCAGAAGAATTCAGATAAGGGCCCATTAGCCGTACAGTTATTGGCAGTTTTAGTGTTAGACATCAATTCGGTGAGTTTTTTTAAAAATTTTCCATTGTTTAAATCATTTCAGTTTCTGTTCTAAAAACTTCTGGGACCAAATGTGGGTAGATCTGTTGTAATTTTTAACTAATATTTTTAATACTAATGGTAATTTGGCTATGTGAAATTGTTTCTTGAGAGCTATATCAACATTTTAATTTATATCATAATGAAAGATGAGGATAAGGGTCCAAGAGAAGAGAATTTTCTCATTGCGGCTTTTGATGATCCGGCATATGAGTGTTGCGGGTCTATTTTATGGGCAGCAGTTCTAAAAAAATGTGAAAAGCATTTTGATGAAACACAGCGTTTAAAAGTTTAAAAACTTCGTATATTAAAATAACTTTTTGCAAAAAATGTGGGTGTATTGCTAATGGTTTTTTTCTCATACCAAATGCTGGTTAACGTCAAAAATATGTCGGAAGGTTATGTGACAAGTGTTGTAAATGCGATTTATGGAAACTGTTCATCTAAGCTGTTCCGTAAGCTGTGATAATGATTCTATGTAACCATTTGCTTGTAGACATAAATTATTCGAATTTTTTACTTTCATAGCTTTTTTAATAAGGTATTTTGATTTGCTTTTAATCGCGAACGTTTAATCTTTACCACTTATTTATGTACCTCATAATATTCGAGGAATTTGAATGGTTTCACCAATTAATTTGTGAAGCGAATTAAATAAAATGGAGTTTCTAAAATGTTCATTACTCTATCAACCATGCGTTGAATTCTTTGGTAGGGCTGTATAATGTTGTTACTGTGTGGTCATATCATCGCTGTAGTGCTATTCAGCTGTTAACGATTAAATAATCTTAGTTGTTTTCAATGACTTATTGAATCAAATTTTTTTCAAACCGGTGTTAGATAAAAATTCGGCGAAATGCCGTGGACCTTCGAAGCATTCATTTTCAGGCCGCTGGTTTTGAAACTATCACGAAGCAGCGGAAAACTGCATCAAGTTTCCGTGATGGATACCTATTTGACATATTTGAATTATCAACATCAATGCTTCGAAAAGCTGTGAGTAATGGTAGCATAGGTGGAGGAGAGGTATGTAATTATTAAGCTTCAATACTGCGAAATCTAATTTTACCAGTTGCAAAATGACTTTGTTTTTGTAGTTCAGTATTATGATCTTTAAATTTTCAAAGAAGCGGAGATGTGAATTGATAGTGTTGGAAACAATGTATGAATCAATTATATTATTTTGCATGGACGTCTTAGAACTTCTGGTGATTAAATTTTAGAATTATAGGATCTAATTTGTGAATTCATTCCTTTTTTTTAGCTCTCAACAGTAAGCAGCTTATTGCAACTTTCTCTGAATTGCCTTTCTTTCGATTTTATCGGTAGCTTAGCGGATGAAACAAACGATGATAATGCAACCGTCCAAGTACCAACGCTTTGGAGGCTAGGTAATTTTTCGTATTATTCAGCACAGAGCGATGTGTTTGATGAAAACTTTAATTGAGTCATTTCATTCTTTTCAGATAAGGCTTTTGATATAGCTTGCGATTGTTGTCATTTTTGTATCTTTCTGCTGCACCATTTTGTTTTAATTTTCTGCAGATCCTAAAGAATTTTTTTCAGAGTTTCTTTTGAAGAAAATGGTATCCTTAACTGTATTGATATAAGAGAAAGATCATTTGCTATTTCAGCATTCACTGATGGTGAATTGATAACCATGTTTTTTCGTTTATACAACGAATTACCGATTGAATTGACAACACGTGTTTTGCAAAATATTGTTCAATTGAGCTCCCTTCGACGAACGTTATTTTCAAATCCTGAACGACAGACATATTTGGCTCACATTGTCAAAGGTGTCAAAAGAATCATGGAACAGCCAGACAAGCTTCGGCAGCAGGTATTGCGGGAGAATATTGCGGTTTCTGATTATAATTGTATTTTTTTATTGCATATTTGACATAGTATGGGCAACATATTTTAAAAATTTTAGTTAGGGCTGAAAATATCAAAGTACCTTTGTCGGTTTTCAGGATTGCATACTGTAAATGTATTTTTATTTATTTAAAACTTGTCTCCTGTTTCTTAGGTTCGACTTATTATGTGATTTTTGTGTTTAGGAGAGTTTTCATGAATTTTGCCGGATTATATCTCGCTTGAAAGGGAATTATCAGTTGATTGAGTTGATGAAGGTCGAGGAATATTCTACAGTTATCGCGCTTTTGGCGGATTTTACTGAGCAAAGTTTGCAGGTAAGTTCAGTTTTCCTATACACTTTTGATGTTTTGCTGCTTGCTTTTTCGATCGTCAACTGCATGATAGTAATCCGAGATAAACCCTGTACCTTATTGAAAAATCAGGCAGTTCGAAATAATTTTGCTCTTTTGATGAAAAGCTCAATATGTCCGGTAAGCTTCAAAATATCATGTTGAACTTTGTTTCCAGGCTTATGAATTCTCAGCAAATAGTACCTACTACCTATTATCGTTTTGGCAACGTATGGTTTCGTCGGTACCCTACGTTAAAGCTAATGACCCACATTTACTCAATTTGTACTGTCCCAAAATTGCTGCCACTTACGTGGAAAGTCGTTTGCAGTATGCAAGAGCTGTGGCAAGGTCAGTTCATCCGTTCTTATATTCTCTTATTCATCAGTTTAAGTCTTAATTAATGTGTGTTTTGATTTGCACTGCACAAGAGCACAAGGAAGAGAATAGTTGGTAGGGAAAGCAGTTAATACTCAAGGTGAAAAGAACATGGCTTTGTTCAAAATAAATTAGTGCGTTTTACAATCGGTGTAGTTTTTTGGGAAACTGGATGTGAGGTATATCAAAATTTTAACAAAAGTTTTGTTAAATGCAGAGGATTTTTACGTAGTTCGTATTGGCTTTTGATAACATTATTTCTTGGCTTCTAATCGATGATAAATTTTGTTAGGGTTCTGTCACCCAAATTTTTATTCAATCTTGTTTTTAATTTTCAAGTATTTTTTCTACAAATTATTTTTATGTTTTTGAATATTTACAGGGGTGACATCGGTGACGATCCGTTAGATGACCAAGGTGCTATACAGCAAGTTATGGAACAAATAGCTATCATTTGTCGTTGTGAATATGAAAAGTCAGCGGAATTAATTGTACGCTTATTTGATCATGACTATACAATATATGAGCGTTCAGCCAGTAATCCACAGGTATGATTTAAAATTCAGTATCAAAATCAGTATGAAATTCGTAAGTTTGTGGATTTAATTGAACATATTAATTTTAGTCAAATTACGGCATTGTTTTCTGAATATTGATTTAACATAAAAAGTGAAATTTTCAACGGAAGCATCAGGACACTGTTGTGAAATATGAGCATGAAACATTATTAATTTTAGGCGACAGAACCACGTGAGTCAGTAGCTTGTTTGACATGGTTAGTAACGATAATCGGAGCAGCAATACAAGGTCGTGCATCATATAGTAACTGTGACGAGCATGACGTTGTTGATGGGAATCTGGTTTGCAGGTCAGTTCGTTTTCTTTTCAGTTTTTAGCTTTTAATATCGACTTTTCTCATAAAGTGGCAACGAAAGTTTCGTTACTTCATAAATTTGAAATTTACTAGAAATCATTGGGGTTACATGCTAAGAAAAAGAACAATGCAAAACATTAACTCTTCTATGGTAAACTTATATTTTTCTTCCCTTCATCATGTTGGTTTTCCTTGCTCGAGTATTCGAGAACTAATTTAAGTGAAACCTTTATGTTGATTAAGACGAAGTTTTGGATAACTCTTATTGCTCAAAAAAATCCTCTGCAGGGTATTAAAACTTATGGAATTGTCCGATTCACGACTTGCAGCTGGGATGCCAGGAAACTTTAAGCTTGAGGTGGCTTATTTGTATATGTTAGACCAGTTTCGGAAGATTTATGTGAGTGATCAAATCCAGAAAATTAGTAAAGTGTACGACCAGCTGGAGAAAAATCTTGGTTTGCAAGATGAAACTGCCGTAATTACTATATACGCTCGTAAAATGTAAGTTTTTATGTATTAAATGTGTTGGTGATAAGAGAATAGTGAAAAAACGGAAGTCATTGTACTGAGTCAGTCACTTTATAATCATTATAGTGGATAAGTTTTCTTACAATACCTTTATCGCCAATATAACTTCATTTTTAACACTACTATGCTTTCCTTCCCGCCATGCTATGGAAGAAGTCAATTGTCTACTTAGGTTTTCTATGGTCGATTTTATATTCAATTAAACATATTGCTTAGTATTTTTAACGATAAATGGAGTGGAGGAAAAGCTTACATACAGAAAAAAAGCGGAGAGAAGCTTATATACGGATACAATAATTTGAAGTTTTGAGGAGCGGAGGAGACTTGTACAACTGAATTTGATGCAAAATCCATTAGTAATGAATAATTAGTGAACTTACAATTATTGCAGTATCACGAATCTGAAGTATTGGGGAGCGGAAGAGAAGCTTATAGATGACAGTTTAGTGCTGCTTAACGAGCTTTCACTCGGTTTTTCAGCTGGTCGTCGCTTGATGCGATTACCTGACATACAGTTATTGTTAAATAATCACTCGGTACGTGTTTTTCCGCAGTAATGGTGGACTATTTTGATAAATTTAAAGAATTTATTAAAACAAAAGTTTACTATTTCAGAGATTTTTTATTTGTTAGTTAAGTTAAATGCTAATAGATAAAACTGAATGGTACATGCTCATATAGAAAGTGTTAAGTTAAAGAAAATGACATGGAACTTGAACTAGGTAACAATATCCTCAAGCATGCCAAACACTTACTACAGTAAAGAATATGCCGGTGGTAGCACGTCCAAAAAATAATGTCAACTATTTGTCGTGACATACATTTTTCACATGATTTTTGGTCGAAAATCGTTTTAATAAATTTTTTTCTTTAGTGCAAGCATTTCTCGTTTTTGTCTTCTGAAGCTGATTTGGTGACAATGCGATCACGGACAACATTTTATGCTTCATTAATGCGTTTGTTATGTTTGGATTTGAATGACAATGATGCAACATTTTATTCATTCATGCAGCCTTTAACAGGTTTCTTTTCTCTGTTCTTCTGTTTTAAGAAATTCTGGATATATATCATAAAAAAAAAACTTTGGGGGAGTGAAGAATTCTTTTCTTCTCCACTATGACGGTTTTATTGTTGAATTTTTAACTGAATCAAATCCATTTTATTGAAGTGATGTAGTATTTTTGTTTTTTTGAAACAATAATATATTATATGTGCAGCATATGACTTCCTTTACTGCACTATTTATAAATATTACTTATTGGTAGGAGAGGTAATAATTTATTTTATAGAAAGCCAGTTTTTCACGTGGTATTTTCTCCAGAGCTTCCCACCACCCACTGTTTGCATGCATTGTGTCAGCAGCCTGCTTGAGCTTTGCAAAACTGAAGAGTAATTAACAAATTGGATTTTAGATGTTGTACGCGAAATTTATGATGTTTTTGGTATGAGTGCACCAACGGTTGATCAGGAATGCGTTAAGGTTTATTTACTTTTTGTATATCAAATTTCTATTGCCAAGCATGAAGTTCTTTCAAAGCTGTGGTCTTATGTAATTTTGCAGGAATTATTTGGTACTATTATTCCTCGTAAAGTGTGGAGAGAGTGAATCTTTTACGATAAAGCTTAAGCATACGATATTCAAGATAACATTGATTAATTTTGCAATTTTCATCCATTACCTGTTATCATAATGTATACTTGTTTATTATAATTTCCTCAACGCATTTCTAGCGTGCCGTTGTTGGCCTTTGTCGAGATCTTCGAGGAATTTCGACAGCATGTCATACGAAATATGTTTTTTCAATGTTATTCGACTGGATGTAAGTTTTAAATACAATTTCTAACTTTTGATTGATATCTAAATGTAGAAAACACGGAGACGTAGAAGACATTAAGACGACACTCTGAAGTATCAGTGCTTATTCGGCGCAATGATTTGTGTTGCATTTGCTGATATCATAACTTCATCGTACTAAATGATGATCTTTGCCGGTTTTCAAGAGTGGTATCACTTCGAAGTTTTTGAGAAGCCTTTTCTTGTCTATTAGGACAAAATCGATCTCATTTTTCGTTTTTGCGTTGGGAGAGATTCATGTTCATCTGCGCGAATGTTTCTTCCATAACCAGTTGTTGCCAACGAATATTTTTCTGCCATCGCTGCTTGTCGTTCTCTTTCATTTCGCCCCATTATTCCGTACCGTCCGATGTATTTTTCGGTCGGTTTTCCGCGTCCAAGTTTGGCGTTGAAGTCGCCCATGATGATTGTTTAGGTTGACTTTTCTTGCTCCGCCATATGGAGCTCGCGATGAAATTCTTCTACTTTGTCGTCATCACAAGCGCTTGTTGGTGCATTAACTTGGATCTGGATAACCTTCAGTGTTCTTTTTTTCTGGATTTCAATGAAAGGATACCGATTCTTGTTGATTTCAGTTGGCATGAAATAATGTTATGGGATAGATTCGGGCTAACAATAAAGCCGATTCTGCCCACATTCTGTTGTCCTGATCCTCGTCTGAGAAATATTTGTGTCCTCTTTCCAAGTTGCGCTGAGTACTTCTCGTCGTCTTGTTTCATAGATTCCGAGAATGTCGCACATGACTTTTTGTTTTTTTCTCCATCAAAACGAGCGGTTAATCATTTCTCGATACCCCGCGGGCGTTGTACGTGCATATCGAGAGGTCCGTTTTTCGCGCTGAATACAAGAGGAAGAATATATTCAGGTTATAAAATGTACAAGAGGAAGAATATATTCAGGTTAAAAAGTGAATACAAGAGGAAGAATATATTCAGGTTATAGTTGACTGGTTGGAAATTAAAGAAAATAAGTTCTTCATTGATTTGATTTTCAGTGTTTACATTTAGGCAGTATGAAATTTAACTAGCACATAGGGATATAAAATTGCAGAAATCGGTTTGATTGATCTGAAATTTTTTTCAAAGAATTTTTTCCTGAAAATATGAGATTCTACAGTATGGAAATTTCAGGTATCCAAATGTTTTTTCAATCTTGGTTCGGTCAGTGGATGTTTGGGCTGATTGTACGGAGGTGGTCAGTCCAATACTGAAATTGCTAGTTGAATTATGTCAGAATCGTCAACAGCGATTGCAGTTTGAGATGTCATCATGTAGTGCTGTGCTATTGTTTCGAGAAGTATCAAAAATTATTTGTACATACGGTTAGTAGATGTTTGCTGTGAACGAATTTTTCAATCTTATCCTAAATATAAAGTGAAATATATTTTGTCTTCGAAATTTGGTGTTTGATGAAAAGAAATTTTTTTACAACATTAACAGCTCAATTTTTTTTTGTCATTCTAAATTGCAATAAATGTTCGTGAAACAATTTCCTTTTACCGTTTATTTTTTAGGTTCAAGGATGCTAGCGCTGCCGAAAGTAGCCCCCGAAAATGCTTATAAACAAAGGTACAAAAATATCGGTACCGTTTTTGCTATACTGAAAAGGGCTTTAAGCGGTTCGTATATTCCATTTGGTGTATTTCGATTATATGGTGACACATGTCTCCAAGATGCTTTAGCGATGTTTGTCAAGCTTCTCGTATATATACAAGAAGACGAATTTCATGTAAGTTTTATGTGGAACTGTGCGATTCTAAAGCATCCTATGCTTGGCTATAAATATTGTTTTTCAGCACTTAGTACATGGAGTCTTGTTTTGATTTAACTGGGAACCTTACAGAAAATTACCGGTGACTGGTTTTTTTCCAGTTAGAAACACATTTACTTTCATCTTTTCAGTCTTACTCGAAAATAACCCAGAATTTTCATTCGTTATTGGAATCTATTGCTCAGGACAATATGTGCTTCTTATCGAATATTAAACCGGAGGTATTTACGGTTCTGATGCGATACATTGAGCAGGCAACTGTTTCATTAGATGCCGTTATTGTAAGTTTTTTTTTCGAAATAGCATTAATTTTTCTTTTCAGATTTATTTTTTATTAGCGTTTGTCCCTCGAGGTTGCAAGGTCCGCTACTGTGGAGCATAGTCTTCGTCCATTCGGCTCCATAGATGCAAGTTGTTGTGTTCCATTTCCCTTGTTACTAGCCATTGGACTTGAGGACTATCTTTTCTTGTCTTAAGTGATTTATATTGTACTTTTTGCCCATTTCGTCCAGGTGGCAAGTATCCATTACACCATGAATCCGCAAAGTATGATACTTTATGATTCCATATTATATATTTAAATTGAAATATCAGAATTTTTATCTGTTTTTTCGTCCTTGTGGATTTACGAATAGCGATAGATGATGATAAAGCATTTGATAATATATTATAAGAAATTAATCTATTAATTGGTTAAACGATCGATTTAGGTTGATTAATTAATTATTTAGTGAATTATTGTATTATGGTTTTTTGACAGAATCATGATCACATACGGAGCAATTCAGTACACTATGAATCCGCTGTTTTTTTTTAGATTATTTCACTTAATTTCTACAGAACTGTTGAGGTTTTTGTTCATCAAATGTCCTTAATCTTGATTTCTTTTGAGCATAAGTCATTAGCCTAGCAATGTAACAAAACCGAAAGACCAAAAAGTTACGAAATAGATCTGGTTTCCAGTTGTGTTCAATTTTTTTTTCATTGGCTATGATCATTTCATTTTTTCCTTCAAATTCCTTCCTTATTAAAGTTTCAATTTCCCAAAATTATGTGATTCAGGTGACAGCATCATGTTCAACCCTCGATCTAATACTGAATTATTTGTATCGTCGCTTAACACGTACAACTCCACCGCGAGCTCATGTTGGTGCCGAAACAGAAGGAGAAAATTGTATACGTGCTCTTGAGTCTCAGCCAACTTTGCTACCTCAGGTTAGGTCTTTTTTAATGCAATCGAACTGGCAAAATTGAAAAATCAAAATTATGTGAATTGTTCATTTTTGGATGGGTCATATTTTCTCACTGAATTTATTTTTCATCCATGTTTAGCTTTGTGTTCATATTAATTTTATACTTTCATATTTTGTGAAGTTAACTGTTTTACAAGTATTGCTTAATCACATGAGATATCTTATTGTGTTGTGCAAGTTTCGTCAAAGTTAAAATGTTAAATGAGCCAAGTGGAATTGAATTATTCCTTGTCATCTCACTGATAATATATTTCCACAAGCAATTCTATTTGTAAACTTGCGTATTTAAGATGTTATCAACAATATTAAATGCTTCATTGTTCGAGGATGTCAAATGCCAATGGTCATTGTCTCGGCCTTTACTTGGCTTAATTCTGCTGCAGGAAGAATGCTTCCAGCAATGGAAAATGGAACTGTTGGCAAATCAACCTCAAGAAAAACGTGCAGCATTTGAAGAAGTTGGTTTTCTTCTTGCAACAATTTTTGATGCCGTCCAGTAAATGTAAAAGAAAGCATAAAGTTTGAATAGAAATCAATGAAAAATGAGTGAGATATCCTAAGACATATATTTGATAGATATGTTTAATCATCATTCAAGGTATTTTTTATTTTGCTTAATTTGGTTATTTCTATTGTCATTTTACATTTGCCATGGCTCTTAGGCTATCTGGACT
This sequence comes from Madathamugadia hiepei, assembly GCA_013365335.1. Lineage (NCBI taxonomy): Eukaryota > Metazoa > Nematoda > Chromadorea > Rhabditida > Onchocercidae > Madathamugadia > Madathamugadia hiepei. Next base: position 2,813 of record JABVXS010001484.1, on the reverse strand, counting down.
GGCTTCAGTCATGTTGATATGGTATTGCTAATATGTTAACGTTTGTTCAACGTAGATATTTTTGCGTTTATCTGCTGTTTTAAATGATACAGAGTTTTTTCATTCATCTTTTAAGGCTTTCGTAGCTCTGATGGACGCTGTTGAGAGGAACTTAAGCACTCGGAACAAGGATACGTTTACACAAAATATGAATATGTTTCGAAAAACAGTAAGTTTGCAAATGTTAACTTTCATATCGCGTGTCGTGCAGAAGTAGTAATTTAATTTCGGTCATGTTCGTCAGAATTTCTTTACTTTTCACTATATTGAATTAGTTGTCTAATTGAAATTTCAGTGTATAAAATTTTTATTCATTTATTCGTCTTATTTTGTGTTATTTTTAGTTTAGAACGCACAAATATTGAAGAATTAATTTTTTCAAGTAAATTCATGATTTATAGTTCATGAAACGATGTAGGATATGATGTAAAACCGATCATTATAAATTCAGGTCCAAGAAATTATCAAAGGTGAAGCGTTGTCAGCAGTGCAGCCACTTCCAGTTGCTGATATGATGTCGTAATATTTTCGAATAATTCGATTTTTTTTGCGCTTTTACCATTCCTGCATTTTGGTGCTATATTTTTGGATATAGTTATTGCTGAACTCTATTTGTTATTGTTATTCCAATGATATGTTTGTATCTATTCTGGTGGATATCTTTTAACGTTGTCCTTCATGCTTCTCATCTATTCATATCAAGTGTAAAAGTTATGCTGTGGTAAACTCATAAGGCATTGTAAAAACAAGTTCTTAAACAAATGATTTTTGCCATCAGATGGATATTTTTTTCAGGTATGTCATAGCTTTGGAAGGTACCGATTCACCTGTTGAAAGATTTCTCTGCTAAATACCATGGATTATTGGCTTTGATTTTTTTTTCAAGCAAAACGGAATTTGTTTCATCCTTACTTTGTACGGGTTTCTTTGAAATTTGCATTTTACATTTAATATTTTTGTACTCTTATTGCTTTGCAAATATCCATTACATGATGGGTGCATTTCTTTTTTAGATTTTTCGTCCTAACATTTCTTTGTAATGAGAGATAAATATGGATTGAAATATTGCAATTAAATTATGTTTTTGGTTTTATCAAGAATGAAGTCAACTATTACTATGGGTATACAAACATAGAATTTACTAATGAATTTTTTGTTTACGCAATAATATGCAGAGAATTGAAAAAAAAAGAATACTGGAAAAAAATAAAAAATTACAAAAAAACTATCTAAAATTTATCAGTTTTATTGTTAATATTTTTAATTGTGCCGTAAATGTTTCATAATATAGTACAAAGGAAGAGGATATTTTTTTAAAGCATTTTTTCAACATTTTTCCGCATTTCCCTTTGTTGTTACGTTATCGATGTAAGCAAATAGATATTTGTACATTTCAGGATGTGAAAAATTACTTGAAAAATATTTTTTTGTATTTGTTGAATTTAATTGTTTGATCTTTTCACATTGAAAATTTTCACTTTGGATATTCGATTGCTATCAGTTTTTTCTTTTTCTTCTTTTTATTTGGCCAAGTTTGATTATGATCATGTGGTTTTTTTCCTCTCTAAATTCTTGCATATGAAATTGCTCAAAGTTTTTTTGAAAATTTTTTAATTGATTATGCTGATAATTACTGAGGCATTATGTCATCTTAAGTAATTTTGACTTTTTTTTTTACTATGCAATTTTTTCTCAAAAAATTTTTTTACTATTAAGTGAGTTGGTGCAAAAATATTGCAAAAAAAAGTGTAATTATTTGTTGCACATTTTGTTTAAATGTAAAATACATTTGCACTAAATGTTTTGGCGCAAAATGTCATGATACGGATGTTTTTTGGCACAAAGTGCAACGGTGCTATCATCTTGATGAGGAAAAATGTAATAATGGAGATGCTTTTTTTGGCACAAAATGTAGTCTTGCGATTACCATGTTAGTGAATTATTATTTTACAAAGTTTTTATTTTTATTTTTTGGAATTCATTAGAATTTTGGCGCATTCATTAGTTCTTTATTCAAATGTTATCAAAGCTTCATCAACAATGAGTGCATTAATTTTAATTCGATTTTTAAATTTGATTTTCTCAAACGTTTTGCAATTTATTTGAATTGTTTCCTTCTTTTTTCTCCTTTCTAATTTACCTAGCATTCCTTATTGCTTACGTATTGTTCCCACGTACAATAATGCATTCTAGCTTTATTTTTACTTTTACTCATTTTTTATTATTTATTTACTACAATTAGACGAAATGTTTGTTTGTTTATTGTTAGTATCAGAAATTTTAAAAAAGAAATATATTACTTGTCTGTTTTAGATTTTTTTTTTAATCTCAACCTGGGGTCGTCTGCTGGCCATCTGCAACAACTGCCCTCCTCCGCAAGACCTTCTAGGCGCCTTTTTTTTCTCATTCGCTTTTGCAGCGTCACCTCCGTGAGCAAGAGCTGGAGGAGGCGAGGTGCCAAGACGGCAGCAGCACGGGGTTTTCTTTAGTGGGGCGGGGATGCGGAGGCAGTTGGTAGATGCCAGGATTGGGAGGGAGAGGAGCTAGGACTGGGAGGAAGAGGGACAGCTGTGGTAAACTCCTGAAGGGCTACAGGCATGCTGGGCTACCCCAGTCCCGAATCTGACCCCTGAATCTGGTGTGTTGGAGTTTTTATTGCACGTTTGGGGCAGAAAGCTTTTGTGGGTTCACTTGGGAGCAGGGGCGGACATAGCGACTAGTTGCCGGATTCAGTGCAGTTGAGAGTGTGTTGGATAACTTTGTGTTTTACCCCC
>JABVXS010001483.1:0-14449 GCA_013365335.1 Madathamugadia hiepei | reverse complement strand
CAGCGTATCTTAGGTTGTTGATACGTTGTCCTCCAATTCTAATTCCTTCTTCGCGATCGTGAAATCCAGCATTCCGGAAGATCATTTCTGCATACAGGTTGAACAAGATAGGTGAAAGGATACATCCTTGTCTCACTCCACACTCTACTTTGAACCACTCCGTGTCTCCATACTCGGCTCTATGAAATTATAAAATTCCAAATATTGATTGGTTAATTTTTGAAAATAATTTGTAAGTTTAACTCTTTTTTTTTTAATGCAAATGAAATGGAAAATTCGTTCGAATAAAATCATACCGATGGAAATTTTAGGAAATGAATGACGCATATTAGAAAGTGTAATTTGAAAATTCGAGAAAATAAATCTGATAGATTTGAAAATTTGGCAAGATTCCGGAAGGATAAATAAGATCAGATGGATTGAAAATTCGGAAATAATCCGGAAGGATAAATAAAATTTGATGGATGAGGAAGGTAAGATTGAATTGTTCACTTTTGCTGTAAAAAGTTTCAATTACTTTTTAATAAAATTTGACATCAAATCCTACTTCATGTATGTCATTTTTTTCTTATCCTATTAAAACAAAACACTTATTAATTACAAAAAAATGTTTGTCTGCTAAAAAGAGAAGCAAATTTTTAAAATAATCTCAATAAATCTTTCAAAAAAAAAAACACAAACACGAAAATAAAATTGTGTCATTTTCATATTTCAAAACTTCCTCCCATTCAAATCTATAATATTATATGGTTTGTTAAATTCAAAAAAAATCTATTAGTTTTATAGTTTATTTGATTCAAATGATTAATGAATTAAATGAATGGATGAATTTGTGTGAAATTACTTTTAAGGGAAAAATAAACCCGCAACATCCCTCCCTATCATATCCATATATCGATCTTTGTTTAAAAAAAAAACCAATTTTCCCTCAATTTCTCATCATTTCATAATAATTATTTATTGTATGAAAAAAGGGAGTAAAATGGAACAAAAAAAAAGGGAATCGCTGTGATATAGACTTAAAAGTGCAAAACGCTGTTTTTCATCAATTTCCAATGCTTCAAACTAATCTTCCTCTCTCTCGTTCCATTACCATATACTCGACTAGATTGAGCCAGAAGCATTACACATTTGCATTACTTGGCTCATGAGAGTTTCAAGGATATTTCAGATATTTTTCAATATTAAATTTCTGCTGCTTATATCGAAGAAATCCATTTCTTCCCAGGCCATCCTTCGAGTTTTATTAAAAAAAGTTTTCCATTTAAAAATTTCATCGCATTGTTGCATTTGAATCAATAATGTATTGCGGATATGCTACTATCATGTGGGAAATCATTTTACACGATTTTCTTGGAAAAATGTGTAAGGCTAGCAACTAGCAATAATTTTGGAGAATTTTATGAAAATCAAAATAGAAAAAACAATTTTAAAAAGTAAGAAAAATATTTGAAAATTTTTTGATAAAACATTCAAACCAAACCAAATTGGGACCAGTGAGATTGTTGCAGACATATATCGCTAAACGATGGAATCTTCAAGAAAAAAGTACCATAGATGCATCACCATAACTTTTCAGTTCATGTAAATACATACAATCTTCAAGAAGATCATTCACATGCACAAATCGCTTAATAACTATCAAAACACTCGCAAGTAAATACTGAAAAAATTTTTCAATGATGCATCAATTTTACTTTACATATAAGTTCTAGACTATCAAAAAATATGTCAAAAATAATGAATATAACATATAAGAGTATAATATAAAAATATAATCGATAAGATGATGGACTGTAATAGAGTGAAATGAGTAGGATGATAATAAACAAACGAACGGAATATCAACACAGAAATCAAAATATTTCCTGCACAGTATTTGAATTAAATATGACTGAATCGATACATCCACAAAGATTTCACAAGCAATTCATATTGATATGCGCTAGATGTTCAGCTGCTCGATTTGTGATATTCAGTGGTGGATATATCAATCGTAAGTTGGGTTCACGCAACACAGATAACGCTGATATGCTGTAGCATGAATGTAAGATGTCTAGAATTAAAGTCATGAACAATGCCACGAATAATTCAAAACAAATCTTCCCAATCACTGTCAAACATAACGTGAACTTGTATCAATTTTAAGCTGACATATACATAAAAAATTAATGATTCAGATTTTGAACTTGAATGTGTTCTGGCCCAAAAAGAAGGTGAAATGAGAATTGATTTCGACAGTAAAAAAGAGTAAGAATTTAAGGTCTAAAAGCAAGCAAATATTTCGAGTTACTCTACTTTTAGTTAAATATAATTTTATGAGATGCTTCTGCACTTCCTATTTTTGTGATGGAAATCCTAACATACCTGGCATAACACCGCTAAACTTGCCAAAACCGCCCAATTCTCGATCTTGAGTTGAATATATGAAAGAACGCAGCCGTTTCCTATCCACGAACATATAAGCATCCAAAATCTGGGAAAATATCATTCTACTCAAAGCAGAAAAAAATGTGGAAAATGAAACCTCCGGAAAATTAAATCGTAAATTACAAAGACATGGGCACCATGTTTGCAAAATTTCTTCATTAAGTTTAAATTTTAAGATGAAGCTTCGCCAAAGTGAGAAAAACTGAGCAGCGACAATTGATAACTACGTGGAGAAAACTGTTAAAAAACTACTTTTTAAAGAAAAAGCTAGAATTTGCAGACCTTAAGCGTTCCACCAATCCAAAACGCATAACAGCTATCATCTGGTTTATTGGTTCGACCATGAAAACCTTCATCTTGTTTCCATAATGCCCACTTCACAAGTTTTTCAATTTGTTTATGCGTTAGAACACTCTCATCCCACAGATGTCCTGCCATTGCTAATGCAGCTATAGCACAAAATGTTGACCCACCTAAACAATACGGATGGTAACCAAAACTATATTAACACCGCGTTATCAGCTCCAGAGCAGATTAGAGGATGATTCCGAATGCTTAAAATATGAAGAAAAAAAACTAGGTTCGTACCAGTTCAAAGATTTATTTAATTGCTTATTCTTTCCTGGGAAGTTCATTCAGAAAGAGTAATCAATGGTAAGTTAGCATTCCTACTTTTGCTTTAGGTGTTGTGTTTCTTCCAACTATTCAACGACAAAATGAATTTTTTTTTATCCCTAATGATTTCCATATATTAGTTAAGAAAATGGAGATACGAAAATACGATATTTAGCTAGAAAAAATCCTTTTTACAAAATTTCATCTTGTAGTTGAAATTATTTTTAAAAGAATTTCTAACCATGGCTTTCAAGTAAAGGTGCTTGACCAATACCGCCATCGAAATTAATACATCGCTGAATAAATTTCAGGACAGCTTCCATATTAATTGTACTAAAATCATTCAGAATATGGCATATCGCAATTGCACAATACAAAAAACGCATATCGTTTTCGGTTCCTTGCTGTCCTCGAAAACTGAAAAAAAATCATTCATTTTTTAAGATTAAGCAACTTCCCAATTTCGAAAAATTTAATAACCGAACATCCTGTTGAAAACGGTTCAAGATCCAATTCGTTAAAATCACTAGAATTGTTAGTTACTGCAGTAAAACAATTCCGCTGATGATGTCACATCCTTCTACCTACCGTCAACAATTTGCAGTAATACAAAAAATGAAAAAATAAAATTTTTAAGTTCAAACATCAAAACAACTATTGTTGAAGCTCGAAAATTAAAGAAACGCGCAAGAGTACAGGAAATGGTGAGACCATGAATCAAATATTCTAACTGGTCCACCACTCAAAAAATCATCACTAAAGAACCGAAAAATAAGAAATTCAAACCTGCCATCACTAAGCTGGTTACAGCATACTCCTTCCAACACAGCTTTTCTGTCTACCCGACTTAAATCATCGCCTAGAATCAACAAGGAACAAAGTGCTACATATGTCTGTGAAATGTGAGCACTATCATACAAAAAGTAATTCGCAGCTATAGAGATATCCCATTTTGTGGCATCTACATCACCGATACAATACTTCTTAGTTTCTTTATATGATGGTCTAGAAAAACCAAGAGACCCGCGAAATCCGTACGCATCCTTTGGACAACCTATAAAACAATCCATATCGATTACGCAAAAAAAAAGGAATAACAGAAATGCAAATCGATAATAACATTTTATGATTATAATCCCAGCAAATGCTTAAACTGAAAAAGATCGGAAAAATTTTAAAAACAAAACTAGAAAAAAAGATAGAAAGACGCCTCTCCATCCGAAATGCAAGCAAACATATTGGATAAGAAAACAGTATAGATGAATGAGATTTTATCACATTAGACACACATAAAAGAAGTAAGACAAAGATGGAAGAAAGCAAAAGTATGAAACCATTGCATGTGATCCATGGTAAATATAAGTCTAGGAATGTTGAAGCAGTGAAACGGTAGTAATGACACGGATTTTTAATTTCCTTAACCAAACAAATTTTCCAAGCACAAATTTTTACACACAACAATGAACACTGCGTAAAAATTTTTACCTTGGATACAAAACTGGAATTTATACAGTCACAAAAGCATTCATAAATACCACATCTTATGATTGCTTGTTTTGTAGAATTAATGTGGATTCCCAACTTCTAATCTCTCGTTTTCACCCTGACAATTTTGAAAACTCAAGTTTCCAAAAAAGGAAAAAAATGTGTTCGAACAGAACAGAAAAATTGAAATTTCTAGTAAAAATATCTATCCCAACCATGCAACACAATTTTTGAAAAAAGTTGCTCATCCGCAACATCTGTCACTATTTTCGGTTCAGGACAGCTATTTTCAGGATGTGTATCCAACGGGTGTAAAACTTCTGCACTATTGTCCAAAGAAAGATTTTCGAAACCATCGAGATCAAATTCCACATCAAAAATTTTCGGTTTTTGCCGAGGCCTACCACGATACACATTATCCGACCTAAATTTTCTTTTACAAAATCTGTCAGAAAAAGTGAATGATTAATAAAAGCTGCAAAAAGATAATAAACTATAGGAGAAAACGATTCGAATAACAAGCGAACCAAACTTAATCCTTCAGGAGCCATAGCACAACCCCCTTAATTCAAATTGTCGTTACTCTTAATTAATCAGCCATAAGTTTTCAAATTATAACTCCTGGAAAGATCGATCATGCTTACCTTGCTATACCAAAAGTGTCAGAATCAATTATATCTTTTACTTTTGATGCATTTGTCCATAACATTTTCTCCGATAGATCTTGATCATTTCCGATACTAACTTGTTCATACCACAGGCTTCCATCATCCATCATTCGGAACAAAAACAATTTTTCATTGACAGCATCACTATTAGTTTTAAGACAAGAAATGGCTCGAGTTGGTCCCCCACCAAATGAAAGCCTTTCAGATAAGCCCGGAATTCGTACGTTATACTTCGGTTGTTCACGATAAAATGCAGCTGCACTACGAGGTTCCTGCAGTCGTTTGATGGACGCCAGCGATGACCAGAACAAACTATTATCGTGATGATACAAGGAAAATGTTTGCACATCAGGATGTATAGTGTGTTGCAAGATGTAGAAAGGATAAATGGTGCCATTTCGATCGGTATCGCGAATTGGTCCAGCACTCGTAACATGATGCCCGCCGTGATAAATGCTATGAGCCATTTCCAAACAAACAGATCCACGCATTCGCTCGTCCACAAGTATAAACCTTAAAAATATTTTCAAGTTTCTTTAAGTTTTTATCTAGAGGTGTCAAATCTAAATTAAACTGGAATAAGAACTTGCTGTTAATAAAGCCTTAATTTTAAAGAGCAGAACCTTACTTTTTCGATGTACAAATGAGAAGCATTTGTGGTACGTCAGGTAAACTGTACAACTGATGTATGCTTTCTTTTTCAAAAGCACCTTTGTACTGGAAATGATATGAATTCCGTGATGTGTCGTCATATTCCGGAACAGTATAGAGCGAATCACCTACAAATTTGAACTATCACGGCGAATGTTTTCAAAAATAAGACTATCAAAAAATGTAATTTTAAATTGTTCCACACCACAATTTTATTAACATTCATTCGCTTCGACCTTCTCCATGCTGATTAAACAGATCAAACAAAAATTGAAAAAGTATTGTTCTAACCATTCAAAATGCCAACTCTCAAATCAACCACACGAACATCGTCTTTGCAAGCTGCATATATCAATCGTGGATGGTCCGATCCCGCCACTGACTGCAAAAAATTCAAAAAAATCTGACAATATATGGCAAGAAAAAAAGCACAGAATTACACTCACTTCATTACTCCCACTATATTGCTGGTAACACGACGAATGGTTTAATGATTGATGCTATTGACCTATTCAAAAGGAATAGAAAATGTTATGATTTTTGAGAGGGATGATGTTTACATTACAACACTAAAGATAAACGGAAAAGTTCAACTTTTTAGCTGCTAAAAAAATAGTAGAAAATTAAGAACAGGAATCAAATTTTATTCTTAACAGAATTTCAAACTCGAAAAATAAAATCTTTCGAAAAGTTTGAAAAAAAACAGACCTCAATATTATCGCGACATTTCGCTTGAACAAAATTTTCACCCATTACTCCATACCAAATTAAGCCGCTTTCATCAAGAAACACAATTTCATCGTTCATGTAAGGTATGAATGAAAGAGAATGAACAGGACGATGAAAGAGTGTAGACACGGCATCATTTTCCGGGTCGAAAAGATATAATTCTTTTTCGCCACGAGCCAGGATTCGATGCCTCTCTCCAACTGGCTTATAAGAAAGAAGCTCAAGTAAGGCATTACTCACATCTAACGTATGACAGAATCTTGGGTTATAAGAAAGTTGGTTTCCAAATATTTCACTGTCAGCAAAGGGACCACAGTTTTCCGCCGTAATTCCCGTTCCTTCAGAAAAATCAATCGTCTGATCATCGTCTTTATCGTTAATAATCCTCCATTCATCGACACCCTCATTTATTATATGTTCCAAACGAAATCCCAGCAATCGTTGTCGTGTTGAAAACTCACTTACACACCATAATGAGGCCGAACTATCAGTAGGATCTTCCAGTACTTCCAGCAGATTCCTATTCTTCAGTTGTTTATTGGGTGTTTCGAAAGGCCAGTGTCCCGGAAGCCGCTCAGCCATACAATCCCGAACCCAAGGTAGTGTTCGAGTTAAAAGTTGTGGGAAACCCAGTGAGTGAGGAACCATATGAGGACGTCGCCAGTGATGTGCAAGATTATGCTGCGATACGTAATAATTTTCACTTGAACAACTGGGGCCTTGATCACGAATATTAGGATTGACGTTAATGCCACCAAAAACGGAACATCCCATGTCCAAAAATCCAAAATTTGGAACTCTTGGTGAACAAAAGCCCATTATCCTTTACAAAAGAAACTCTAAAACAGTCCTACAGTTTTCAACATGTCAAATTATCAAAAGCTTAAAGAAAACTGAGAAAAGAATAAACAACAGGAGTTTTCAAAATACCAAAAAAAAATCACTGAGAAGATACATAAATTTCCACAGAAAAGAAAGACACAGTTTGCTTGCATTTCACAAATACCAGATACCCATATTTTCTACTTACCAGAATCACTTTTCAACTGCAAACGATAGATCCATTCGATAATTTTTTCCCTTAATTCTGCATCCACTTCTTCCTCCAGCTTACCTAACACATCAAGTGCCGATAAAGTGAAGTAAAGAATTGCTGCTCTGAAAGTTTTTATCCGTATTAAAGTTATAAATCATCAAAATCAAATTTCAAAATTTTGAAGTTCAAATTCAAAACTTAATGGGAAAGAATTTCATTTTTGCCAACAGCCACACATAAAAATATATTTTTTAAAATATTTGACTCCTCTCCATATGGACATTTGAACTCTACGAACCATCCGGATTATCAAAGATTTAATCAACCCCGATCTAAATTTTATACCGAAAAAAAGTTTCAGTATGCTAATAAAAATGTGAGTTTAATTTTCAGCAAACAGCCCTAAAATGACAAACCTGTTGGAATCAAAACTTCGATAGCTGGGTGGAAACGCAATAAGATGTCGTCGAAGAAATTTTAAGTGCTCTGAGAGAAGAAGTGCTTCAGACATAAAAAAAACTGCAAAATTGAAATATCATCATTTTAAATAAGACAATGAACCTAATTGAAAGGCCAAGGAAAATAACACATTCGTTGAAAACAAACTTGATAATTCCCGAATAAACAATCATTCATACACTCTTTTTCTCCAGTATAAGTAACGATTAAAAACTGTTTATGGGGCAGTTTTATTTCACCGACGGTGCAAAAGACTGCATCAATCGTTATAGCCAATAATTTCTCTGTCAATCCACATGTCAACAATTATCCAACAATTTCTATTTTTTGTCAGTGAAAGCGTTCCTCTCTAGTCTGTTTTCACCAATCAAGAAAATTTCGCCAAAATCTCTGCCCATCATTTCAATCAGTAAAATATAAAAGAATACTTGAATATACCGAACGAAAACCAGCTAAATATCATCAATATATCAACTAAATCCGAGTCCGTTATGTATAATCAAGGATTCTTTTCCTTAAATTGCAAAAAAAAAAAAAACACACAAGTCCAAATCACCAAAATATGGCTTTAGAAACTCATATGAAAGTACAATAAGACAACTGAACACATTTCACATCAAAAATCTTGGAGCTTTTATGAAACTTTATGGAATGTGCCAAAATATTTAACAATAAAAAAGAAAACACATAATAAGTGTGTTGTACAATTTGCCAATTATCACCTTACCAGTAATAAAGCCATAAATTTCCTAAAAGTATCCATATTTAGATCTTTTACTGCCTCTAGATTTTCAGTGAACTTCTTAGGTCTATAGAGTTGGAGACCTGAAAATCAAGTTTGTTTTCATTTGAAAGAATAATGAAGTTAAATTTGTTTTGAAAAACTTGAATCCAAATATATGTTTACACCAAAACAAAATTGAAAGTTTTAACCAAAATGACGAAAAAAGGAGAGAAAACAAAATCCAACAATGAAACCATTTTACCTGGTTCAATCCAAACAATATTTTTATGTTGACTATTGGCAGTTAAATCAAGGGTATTCAACTGGAATACCACTAAATCCAGTCGACCATTGACAAATTGAACAGCACGTGTAACAATTGGTTGGTCAGCGAGATTTTCAAAATTAGATTGGTTGCATCGTGTTGCTTGTGCTACTGCTGCTCCAAAACATACCATTATTGCCTTAGCACCCAGCTGTTCACTGGAAAATTTTGTTAAATGAAATCCGATTTGTTATGATGTAGATTCATTTTGCTGAAAAATAAGTGGCATAGATCAGTACAAAAAGAAATATGCAACAGTAAAAAACAAAACTGAAACTTTTCTATGCTCAGGAATATGTTTCTATTTCTACTAATGTATGCCACTTATTTTTCATTAAAATGAATCTAATCATAACATAGTTTATTGAAATGCAAAATAAAACCCTAAATCATGAGTTATTCAAAGAAATCAAATGGTTACAATGATCATTTCATTAATAGTTTTACAAACATGTAAATTAATGCTAAACTATATCCATTACTGACTACTGGTTAATACAAATGCAGAAATCATCTAAACGAACTGAACCTTACATTGTCCAAGGATATTTCTGGTGTTGTTCATGACACCACAATACCATATCAATAAAGAGATTCTCCTTAGCTCGTGGTAGCACAGCACCATCATTATATATGTGTTCTGCAGTGAGATCGATCCGAGGATTGATTGGTGCTGTGTTCGGTACCCGTATATTACTTAATCTAAAAATAAAAGTAATCAAATTGAAAATCTATAGACAATTAAGAGTTACTTTTCTCCATTCAAATCAGTAAGTAAACTATCTCATGCCAATGCCTGATGGCAAAGCAGAGTATAAATAATTTTCACTCAACAGAATTTTTCATAAAACTTACCCAATTGCTTTCGTCCACGGTCTAAGGGGTGCTGCAGATTGAACAATGATGTGAGGTTCTGAACGAAGAACAAAAGGTTTTTTTTCCTTCTCCATCTTGTCAGGTGGTATAATTGCACTTAATGGTTCATCTCGATCATATCTAAAGTAGTGCTACCAGATGCATAAAACTCGTTCACCCGACTTCTGGTACGTCACATCGATGTTAAAAATAACTGACACTATATCTGTATTTTCACTGCAAAATATTGATCTGCAAATGTTCTTCAATTTTCAAATATCAGAAAAACAAATTACTGAATTGTACTGCAGCATACCTCAGGTTTAATAACTGAGAATGTTGCAAAGCCATAAGATGTGCGGTGCGAAACAGATTATCCAAAATTATTTTTCTGAAAACATTATTTCTTTAAAATTATATCAAAATAGATAAGGAATAACGGCTGCTTCTAATGAACGGACATATTTAGGACAAAATGTGGGTCACCAATTTTCCTGCAGTATTTTCTTGATGAAACAGAAAGCTCCAGAAGACTTTTATTTCATGCCGGAACAAAACACACCCTCTCATTAAAACCGGAGTTCCGTGTGCGCGATTTGGGAAATAATTTGTCCAAAAAATTACAGGATCAAAAATACGTGGCAATTTTTCTAAAGTTGGATCAAATCGCTCGCCATGCATTATACAGTCACTCAGACGATCCTCGAAATTTTCAGGTAGTGGTATTTTTGAAGCCTGAAAAAGACGAGACTGTTGCATATCAAAGTTGTGAAAATGACATGGCTCAATCTATAAATGAGATATGCAATCAATATGCAACGATACATACAGATCAAACCATCAAATTTAGAAGGATACCAAATTTAAAACAAGCTCCGGAAAACCAATCCTTTTGACTGCCTTCGATAGAGAGCAGGCCTGATCGATTCCATCAGTAAATGCAACAGTACCATCAAAAAGGGAGCACTCAACCGATTTGTAAAGCGGATGTTTCTAAAATAGATGATAAGCAATTTGATATATTCAAAATGTATCCAGAAACTATATCCATCTTTGTTCATCCAATGGATGGTCTCAACGGTTAATCTGGAAATCAGAAATGAAAATTATTACATGAAGTTGCGGTATTCTATAGCCAGGGTGAGAGATCACTGGTAATTCTTGCACTTCTGTCGAAAAAAAGTTCGGATCCTTGCAATCATATACTTTGTATCCTGCTTCCTAGAATTTTGATAACAACAATGCAACTGAAAGCTGGAGTACAACTTGCAACATTGCCCAAAAAAATTATCCATCCATCCTAGTTAAAACGCTAGAAATAGTTTATCAAATCCATTTGAACCATTAAGTTAGCCAACTTACACATATGAAACTCATCAGATTTCTTTAATTCAATCAAGCATTATTTTCAAAATATAATCACTCATCACGGATGCGGAATTATCTATCATTTTTTCCTTATCTGCACTTCATTATTAAAAAATGTGAGAGAATGAGAAAAAAAATAACAGGTTAAAACTCCAAGCAAATTGAGCCAAAAATATCAAATTTATTATGCTCTTCCGCCCGACTATAGGTCAAACACGATGTGTCACCATCTGATTGGCCCACGCCAATTAATGGATGTGTATATAAACAGTGGATTGTATCTCAAAGGAAAGTGTGTTTTACCAGTTCACATCTGGAAACGACGACTATCTACTGCTCAGACGACGACAATCTCTACTGCTCCGATGACAATTTCCTTAGATTTACCATCAACTTATTCGAGTGTTCTTTGTAGATTGTTTATTACTCTAATTGAATACAGGTTTAATTAACCAAGTTTGAGGTTATCTGTCCAAGCTCGATATAAATTCGCTATATATTACGCCACAGACTATTCACTCTACCACGTCCCAAGAAATCTAGGGAACAGCAACGATCCACTACCGAAAGTTCAGATTCTATTGTTCTACTACAGTGACACAGTTCAATAACTGACACTAACCTATATTCTAATTGGTAACGTGGACTCGCTAAAACAGAAGCTCGGGCGGATACGGTGCAGACAAAGGTTAACCTGGTCGCGGAAAGGGATACGGAAATCGAACCGAGGACCAAACCAAACTCAGTGCACACGAAACACAAGACAAACATTGCTTTTCGTGATTCAAGCAAATTGAAAAATATTTATGTTTGCAAGCTCCAGCAGATCCACTTACTCTTACAGCTGAAGGAACTACAAACTGCCCCATTTTACGCTTATTCCTTGCTGCCAATATATTTTTGAATATCCGCGTATCCATTCTTCCCCACTGTCGTTGTGGCTTGAATTTCCGAAATACCATTGTGTGTGCTTCTTTTCCTCATTCGCTCAAAAAAACCCTTGTTTCATCATGCACATTCAGAGACAAAAATCTGCAAATTACTCAGTTTAAATAAAAATCTTGCCAGAAATCCAAATCACTTGCTTATCAAAGAAAATTGCTCTGTACAACTATGTATTTGCAGAAAAAATTAAAAAATAATACTTAATGGCATCGACAGATATTTGTCGGCTGTTCCCTATTTCGCCATTTAATTCAAACCCATTCTACACTTTACAAGTTTTTTTTTTGCCATATTGCTCAATCCATATATTTCCCAAATTATAAAAGAAAAGCAGAAAATGAGAAAAAAAAATCTACGAAAAGAAACATTGCCAGTATCACTTACTTGTTCTTGTCTTACCCTCATATCAATTTGTTCAAATCAAAAAATTAGGTACTTTATTACTTCGAATTTCAGATCATTTCGAACTTAAAAAATCTCTTAATAACGAGGATCGAATAAATATTCATGTAACTCAATTTAATCTATTTCATAACTGCAGCATCTTATTTAACCATGTATCAGGATTTAACGCGTCCAGAAATGCAAACTTGAAGCTTCCATCGATAATTTTAATATAAATTTGATTTACCAAAAATTCATCAATACTATTCATATACTTGTTCCGTCGAATAAATTGCTCACTTGGTACTGTAAGAAAAATATTCAAATGTGTATGGTATTTTTAAACTAAAATTAAATGAAACTATAATTCCTAAATAAGCACAAAAATTTTAACCATCGTAACCATAGCAACATGAAAGTGTATGATTGATGATTATAGTGCAGGCAATTTTTACCATTCTATTTTTTATTGTACCTTTTTTTTAATTCATTCGTTACCATTTAATTACAAGCGATGTAGCAAAATATGCATTGTGGCACTCAGTTCATTATTACAAAATATAATGAGTTATCGGTTAAACAATCGCTAGAGAATATAGTGAGTAATTAGTTAATCAATTATCACAATCCTTTTTTTACGTGATCATTGTTTCAACATTCTCTGGAAGAATTTTCAGTAAGTAATTTCTAGAATGAAATTGTTATGCAACCATCGAACAGTTATTCAGAACAATAAACAATAATTGCTAATTGCTGAATTATGTAAGATTGTGATGTTGAAAAAATGAGTTTAAAATAAAAAAAATCAACTAATAAGAATATCACCAAATATCAAATGAATTCAATGCATTAAATTTGTATACTTTAGCTTTTTTTCAATAGCATGAAAATATATTTTAACAACGAACAGATAACAATTGGATGAAAAATTAATGAGTAGGAATAAAATTTCGAAATCTTTTTTTCAACTTCTCAAACATATAATTGGAACAAAATGTTGAATCATATTTTTTAAACTTGAGAACTTTTTGAAATCTTAAATTATTGATCACCTCGATACATTCTCCTCAACAATTTTACGACCTTATACCATAATGATAGTGATGATATTTGTAATTTAAAAGTCGATGAAGTGTTATAGAAATTAATAGAAAATTTAGTTTCATCAGATAAATGAAATTTTTTTTTTTCATTAATATATAACGCGGGGAATTATTGAGAAATGATTTCTTATTTAATTTAATTTTTTTTTTTTCTCTCTACAGGATACAATGAATTGAAATCAAAGCTTCATAATGTCGGTGTTAGTTGGTGAAAAAGTTGATGACAGAAAAAATGAGAAAGGTGATAGTAGTGGTGATGATAGTGGTGAAATATATCACGATTTAATGGAATGGCATCCAACAAGTGGTTTACTCGCTCTAACAACATATCGTACTGATGTGGGAAGTGAAATTAATTTTTACACTCATCAGGTATGTGACCAACAAGCGTCCAAGTTACTTCCGCGTAACAATTACTAAAATATTCAGTTTTCTTCACTTATCATTATTGCTAATAACCAAAATATTGCCGGTTATTCATCTAATGACTATAATCGGAACATTAATGATATTATTTTCATTATTATAATGAATGGAAGAAAGGAAGGAATAATAATAGTTATGAATTGTTGCCAACTTTGTTGTCGTAACAAATTTGTTCTGATTCCTCTCCTTATTGATTGGCAGGAAGGGATTTGTCTTCTTCTTGTACTTGAGAAGAACTACCCTCAG
>JABVXS010001482.1:0-14468 GCA_013365335.1 Madathamugadia hiepei | reverse complement strand
ACATACATACACACATACATACACACACACATACACACACACACACACACACACACACAGACACACATTTGGTTATTTTTGTTACTTTTGAACTTTTCAAATTAACTCCTCCAAAAGCTTCCACCTTCCAGAACTGCGGAAAAATATGAAAGGACCAAAGATCAGGCTGATAATCCTTACAATTATATTACTATGAAATTAATTAATAAAATTTATCAACCACCTCATTATGAACATTGCTTTAGGAATTAAAGGTATGGCTTAAGTCTTTTTTCTTCTTTTGTTTCGCATAACTAGATCGTTGTTCAGCTTACACTTTGGAATGCTCGCTTAATTAAATTTAAATCCATCGGTAATGGCTTCAGAATATATTCCTCAATTAGCTGAACACATATCGTCAAGCATATTCCAGTAAAGCCACAATTTGCTAAGCAAAGCATCACTCCAGCTATAGAAATAAAATGATGCTTTTAATTTTATAATTTAAAAACTTCCAAGACTTAATTGAATAAAATTTAGTTGATGTACAAAGGAATAGAGGATTTTTTTTACATTTAGCTTTATGCTTATTTACACTTAGCTTTATGCTTATTTCCATTTGAAAATTTATTAGTTCACGTTTTTGACGTGAATGACGTGATATTTAGCAGTGAAATTTTTTGGGTCTTTTTAAATGTTTGAAATATATCACGTGATGTTAAGCCATATTCCTCGGCATGCTATCATCTGTTAGTTCACATTTTTGATGTATATATATAATTTATTCGTGAAATGCACGTTTGAAATATTTAACTATTCCACGTATTACTAAATTTTATTTCTCGGCTTTTTACCATATTTTCTTCATCATGTTTGATGTACGATAAATTTAAAAAATCATTTTTATCCGTAATATTTACTTTACTTTCTTATCCAATCTATACACGTCACTTCGTGCTGATTCATTTTACTTAATTAATGAATAAAGAAATGAAAGACGGAAATTTGCCCACCAACAAGTGCTACTTTATTGCCCAAGCTGTATGCAATTGTTGTAAATGGACCACCGTATAAGCGATCACTTCCGTTCGTTGCAATTGCTGCGATCGAAAATGACGATGAAAAAATCTAAACTCATTTACATACAAACATGTTGAAAAATTCTTCAGCAAATTAAAATTTTGTTAAAATTTCAAATTCAAATAACAAAATGACATACATTCATAACAAAAGAACCGCCGCTTCAAAAAAAAAAAAAAAAAAAAAAAAAAACGAAAAGAAAAAATTATTGTCAAAAGTAAATGAATTTTTTGATAAAGTTATTTTATTTGTTGAACATTAAAACAAAACAAAAAAAAAAATTGCTGCTACTAAAATAAATGCGTATTGAAAAACTTGAGAAATTAATTTGTATTGAAAAATTTGAAATTTCAAAATTTTCAGCAAAATACACGAAGAAAGAAAGTATTACAGCAATGAAGCTTAACATAATTGACAATGCTGTGAAGCTTAAGCTTAAAATCCCAACGATCCATGGTAAGCGTAGAATGATTATGGCAAGCAAAAGAATATTTTGCATGTAACTTATATAAACACCAAAAAAGACATCCAGTGTTCCATGACCGTACAATGGACTATCATCCTGAAATGAGAATTTAGTTCAAAATTAAATTTAAATTTGGAAAAATTGTTGCAAGAATAATCTTAATTGAAAAAGATTATTTCGAAATCAATTTTATTTTTCAAAAAAATGTTCCGAATTTTTTTTTTTTTTAAATGAGAATTTAAAATTATTTCAAAGTTAAATTAAAATTTCTTAAATTCAATTTCTGAAACACAAAAATTCTTCTTTGATATTCTCTTTCAACAATGCAATGATTTCTCGTCTTAAAACGTAAACTACGTCAAATACGACGAATAGGAATGCTTCTCACTTACTTCTACTAAAACATTGCTAACGATAAGTTTTAAATTGTGCCATTTCGTCGATAAAGCAATCCATAATTGAAATAATGGCAAAGTACTGCTTTGACTTAAAGCTGGAATAATTTCTCATAGGAAAAAAAAAAATTGAGGTTAAAGTTCACCAAAGGACATTTTAAATGTAATAATAGCAGTAATTGATAATTTGATGATAGTATAATCATTTGTCTTCCAACCTTGTTATCCGCCTGAATGCAATGCATGACCGTCAAGCATTCATATTGCATTCTCATTCCCCTTTGTTTGGTTTTTTTTTGTTAATGCGCAAAAATTAATAATGATGAATACATGACAGAGATAATGAAATTAATTAGGATGGGAGAGGAGGGGCAGAAATCCTTGGTCATGATTCGTATGTACCAGGTATTGTCCATACGCATTGAGAACGCTTTAGCAATCATTCGACTGCGATTACATTTCCCCCCTCCCCCCTCCCCCCACCCAACCAACCCGTCCTGGGACAAACGCTACGATGAAGAAGGCTAATGTAATTTTAATTAAAATGAATTTTGCAGAAATAACCGCGATAATGACCTTTCATTATCACGATTATTTTACGAATTTTCAAAAAAAAAAACAAAAAAATGACGTGAAAGTTGCAAAGTGAAATTTCTACGTGAAATACAGCAGTAAGTAATTGTTATGGTAAAATTATTTTTTCAATTAGAACCTAGAAAACTTGGAAATTTTATTAAAAAAAAAAATTTTTTTTAAAATATTACTACAAAAAAAAAAAAAGAAAAGAAAAATAAATAAACCCAAAGGAATGCATAAAAGAAATTACGATTAATTATATTAATAAATCAATATATTATCATAATTTTGTTTTTGTAAAATGTTCATGCATTCAGTTAAAATTTTTTTTTTTAAAACCAAAAATTTCATTGTTTTATTAATTTTATTAATCATTCAGTTCACTGATAAATCCGTGAAATATTTTCGTTATAACACTTTTCCTATCACAAACAAATTTATCAAATTGTCCATGATTGGTCAAGTAAGTAATTATTATGTTGTTCATACTTTTGTTATCAGCAAATTGAATTGTAATCATTTAATTGAAAAAAAGAAAAAAGAAACCAACAATGATTGATGAATGATTAACTTACGTTCATCCGTACTTTCATCTTCCGATTTGTTCTCCTCCCTTTTATCATTTATCATCAAATTTTTTTCATCAGCTTTTCCGACAACATCAAAATTTTTGATTTTCGCCTTCATTGTTTCTTCCACTCTTTTTTTTTTGAATTTTTGAATGATTGCTAACTGTAATGTAAAATATATGGTAACAGCTAAATGGATTTTCGGATAGCTGTTGATTAGCTGGATTGTGTTTTCCGGATAGCTGTTGATTAGCTGGATTGTGTTTTCTGGATAGCTGTTGATTAGCTGGATTGTGTTTTCTGGATAGCTGTTGATTAGCCGGATTGTTTTTCCGGATAGTTGTTGAATAGTTGGATTGTTTAAATGCTAACCGACCGACTTTGATGTGAATTTCAACAACAATAACTGAAAGATCTGAGTGCTTTTTAATTTAATATAAAAAATAAAGCTATGAAATGATTTGTAAGATTTTTCAGTTCATGCTTATCAATTATACCGTTTGAAATTTTGAATAAAATTAAAAAAATTCAAATGTCGTATTACGTGCATGTTTTAAGCAATATATTTTATTCTAAAAGAAAACACAAAAAATACCATCACTGTAATTGTCATATTGTTTATAGTGAGTGATTCGAAGTGATCATTAAATTTAAATTAAAAATTGGGTCATTTAAGGAATGAAACTGTTATTTAAAAGGAATGAAACTGTTATTTGAACAAATTTTTTTAAAATTGATTGATTGATTTTTTATTTAAAAATTTTTTTAACTAAAAAAAAAAGGATGCGCACATTTTTGAAACAAATTTTTCGTCAATTTTTAACAAAAAAAAAAAAGAAAAGAAAATGGAGCAAGTCCTTTCATTCCCGTTTGGCAAGTAAATTTGAAATACATTTTGAATAATTTCTACAAACAATGAAGTACCGTATGCACATGTAATTCATGAGGTATGATACAATACGATATTTAGTATGGTAACCGTAATCTGTGACGCATCAGTAACCACCGTGTGATATATGATACAGTAATCATGATGTATGATGTATCATGTATGATACAGTAATCATGATGTATAATGTATGATACAGTAATCATGATGTATGATGTATGATGTGTGATACAGTAATATGATATATGATACCGTAATCATGATGTATGATAGATACAGTAATCATGATGTATGATGTATAATGTATGATACAGTAATCATGATGTATGATGTATAATGTATGATACAGTAATCATGATGTATGATGTATGATATAGTAATCATGATGTATGATGTATGATACAGAAATAGCGTGGCATAGCAAAAAAGCTGATTTCGAATTACCGGTGATATCTATTTGCCATGCTGGGATACTGCACCGGCAAAGTAATTACAGTAATTCAACTGTAAAAATTAATTGAATGAAATATGAAAATTGAGTTTCTAAAAAAGTGCTTCATAAAATGGTAATTAAAATTGGAATATAAAAGTTTGTCACTGTGCATTTTCCTGCCTAGCAAATAGATTTTGAGGATTTCGTTTTCGAATTTGTACTTTTTTTTCTTTGATAAAAATGCCGTAACAAATGCAATCCGGAAAATAACAAGGGTATAATCCAGAAAAGTGAAGAACTCAACAAAAGAAGTTGCATTTCACTGATAATTCAAAGTTTTAAACGAAATTTATAAACCCATTCATTTGATGATTAATGGTTTTGTTTTAATTAAACTTTAAATTGTATGGACAAATATGGTTTATGTCTGAAACAGTTTCAATATTTCGAAATTTCATAATTCCGGACTAATTTTTGTTTTCTATTCAGGAAATATCTACGATTGTTTCGATAGAAAGTGATTTAATTTGAAGAATTTTTCCGGAAGAATTTAGAAAATTTATTTATCAAAAGTGTCAAAAAAGCTCGTATAAGTTCAAAAAAAAAAAAAATCTTTAAAAGTGATCAGGTAGTAGCCAATCATTCGAATACAGTAACGCTCTAATACTTGCATGCTCGTATACGTCAAATAGAACGGATAGCCACATCGAAAGATTAACCGCCGTTAGTCAACATTATTAGCATTTTTTTTAGGACTGAAACTAGAATGAATTTTACCGCGATTATTGGCGAAGTGGTTCTTATACAGAAAAAGTTGAATGCATGCCAATGAGTGTGAACTGTACCACTTGAAGGGTCTAACCGTCTTGGGATGCGTGGGTGAGGGGATATAATTCTTTTCGCAAAGTCTCGGATCTATTTGAGTTGAATTTTTTTTGTACTCATAAATTTGAAAGGATAAATCAAATCCCATTCGCTATTGTTCTGTTGTAAACCTGCATGTTTTTATTTGTACTTATTTATTCACTTATTTATTTTATCACAGAATTGTTGCTTAATTCATCAATATTTTGTTGACATACCTATCACGTAGTCACTTTTATTTTCTGTTCCATACTAATTTTAAAGTGCGTATGTCTTTTTGTATTCTATTAGAAAGGCCTCATTTCCATTTAGGGTGTCGTGCAATGAGTTCAGATGATGCTTCACGTTATTTGGAACGGCAACGACAAACAGCTTCAAGCGTAGTCACTGCAGCAGGCAGTCATCGACGGGCATTGCGTGAAGGCGAATGGGCATGTGTTGATGCGAAATGTGCATTTATTAATCCAGATCGGGTTGTTTTATGCGAACGGTGCGGTAAGGCTAAGCCACGTTCCAAGAATCGTGTTGGCCGTGAAATTGGAAAAGATGCAGCAGAAAAGTCGAAAGGATTGTTTGCTGCTGAAGATTGGGCTTGCACTAAGTTTGTCTATTGAATTTTTTTGAATTATTGTCTATCACTTGAATAAATGCTAATGGCAGAGAGAAGAATCGATGAAAACCACATGGAATTATATATAATATGTGGTATGTTGTGGGCCTGGAAACTTAATCTCCGGCTAAGTTAGTTTTCGTGTATGGATTATACACAGTATAAAAAGTGGACTAATTCACTCATTTCTTACAATATCCATCGCATAGTTTATCGTAACTGTTGGCAAATTTTAGATGTGGCAATGTAAATTGGGCTCGAAGAACAGCGTGTAATATATGTAATGCACCGAAATTGGGTGATTTGGAAGTGCGAACTGGTAAGCTTTTTGAATTCAACAAATCCAGGTTACTGATGGCAAACTTTTCAGTGCTTAAATTATGCGTTATAGAGTTAAAATATAATTTTGAATGACGTATTGTTTCTAGGTTATGGTGGCGGTTATATGGATCGGCAGAACGTTGAGTATATTGAACGAGAAGATGACGAAGAATTTGATGAATTTGGTCGTAAAAAGAAACGAAAAAAGTTCGATAATAAAGCAGAAGAGGTATCAATCAGAAACAGTTCAAAATATCAAAACATAGCCTACGATACTCTCAAACTATAAGTCAGCTATTAGCGGAAGATATCAAAGATCAGATGTTTCTTGCTTTCGAATTCGAAGAATACTTCAAATGATTCAAATGCCAAACTGATTAAGCAGGAACGCCTAATATCTATTGTTAAGATTTAAATTGCATCCATGTGGGGAACTTACAGAGTATGAGCGGCAACGAATAGTTGAATAATTTCGTTGACAGGTAATGCAAGGTATTGAAACTGCATGTGCACCATTATCTTTATTTTGCGGATTTTTCATCAGATGATCTTCAGGAGCAGAAAACCAATGAACCAGAGGAGGTTACGAAATTCATTGAGGATGAAAATGAAGAAGAAAAGGATAAAAGTGACGAGATGGAAGGTGATGCCAAAGAGACTTTGTCTGGCGACAACAATGAAGAGGTATGCAACATGATGAGGTTTGCTTTTCATTTTTTGTTCAACGTACTGTCTAGGATGCTAGTCATATCAAATGAGGTATTTTTTTTCTCTGTTGTGAAATGTATATTGAAATGGTGACAAGAGGATTAGGATCGGTTAAGGACTGGAGAGTCGCAGAACATTAGCTTTTGATAACAATTACATATCAATTTACCGTCGAAATTTCGTTTTTAAGTAACGTAATTAATTTATCAAAGGTGGAAGAAGAGGAAGAAGAAGAAAATGATGCTGATTTGGATAAATACGATTTAAGCGCAGACGAATTCGAAGTAGAGAATTTGAAGGCTAAAATAGCGGCCCGTAAGGCTGCCCTTGCATCATTAACCACAGAAACTCAAGTAAGGAGCGAATCAAAATGTTCATCAGAGTAAGGCTCCTGTTTTTTCATTAGCTATCTGAATGAACTTGTGTGACAGTTGTTTTTTTCTCCTTTCTAGAAGTCATTTTTGTAAATAAAATTAGGAATCATGTAATGTGTGATTTTCAACGAACACGTTCGTTATCGAAAAACATAATTCAATCCCAAGTACTGCAGTAATAGTCAGTTGTTTACTGCGTGATGAACTGTGGAAGAAAATTGCAATGTAATGATTATTTTCGTATATTGTAGTTGCTCATGTTCGTGCAGTGGTGGTGAATGTTCTTGCGAAGAGAGCGAAAATGAGGAAGAACGCAGACGTTCAAATCGAGATATTGATCGTGAGAAAGAAAAGGGTGAAGTTCGAGGTAAAGATCGTGATTCAACTCGTGATAAGGAGAAGGAAAAGGAGCGAGATCGTGAACGTAGAGACGAACGTAATAGCAAAGAAGAACGAGATAGAAGCCGCCATAGCCAACGCAACAGTCAGTGCAAGTTAGTTTTCTGTGCTAATGACGATTGTGTTCTTTTGTTTTTATGCACTTATCAATAACCGGTGTCTTGAAAACTCTTTTGTGATGAGAAAACGAAAAGCATTTGAGATACATTTTTAATTAATTTTTTTGGGTGGTGGATATTAGCAGTTTTGTGTAATATGAAAGCTTTGAGAATCAGTAAGATTTTTCGGTTTCTGCGCCGACATTTGGATGTATTCACATCCATACTGATGCGACTCAGGATCAAATTGGTGCTATTTGAACCTGATTTTTTTAACTTTTTTTTGAATTTATTAAAGCTTAAAAAATTTCTTTCGGGTCTTCTTCTTAGCGTTTGTCCCACGTAGTCGTAGGGTCCGCTATTGTAGACCGTCGTGTGATCTGTCAGAGTTCTGTGCATCGTCTATGAGCCAGAAACTCTTGCTCATGATTCGCATATACTAGGTCCTGCCCATGCACGTTATCGTTGTTGGAGTACGTCTTAGCATTCATGCGACTGCGACTAGATTTACCCGACCGACCCGTCGCTAAGGTCTGTCGTTGGGAACCGACCGCTTACGGTCAATACAAATATTAATTATTTAAAATTTCCTTTGGGCATTTTCAAAATTTTTAAAAGGAATGAATTTTATGTAACTTTTCTCAGAGAAAATTCACCACGTCGACATCACAGTTTGGCTCACCGCGATAAAGATCGCCGTTGAAGGAACAGAGTTTGTGGTGGAAATATCGGATTCGTTATTCCTGTTGAAGGAAGTGGTGGAACACAACGAATTACGTTTAAAAGGATAAGTGAAAACTAGGAAATTGATTTTGTTTTTCTTTTATTTTTTAATATTCAGTTTTTATATGTTAACATTTTTGTCAAGTTGTCAAATTTTCGTTGAATTTTGTTTTTTTTTTTTAAACCTTCTGTAGAGATATTTGATTTAAAAAAAAGTGTATAAAACCAGTGTGATGGGAGCTCTCCTTTGTATTCTGTTGCTCTCTTTCAAACTTTGATGATAATAAAAAGGAAGCAGTTATATATTTGAAAATTTATCAGTATTAGGAAATAGGGAATTGAAAATTCAAGTGCGAAATAGAAATACTTATTTTGCATAACTGTCGTGAGCATTATATGATATGTTTTTGATGCTGAAGCCGTTTTTTTTTATCATTATTTTTTTAATGCAGTTAATCATAATATAATTTTCTTTTGGTCTGGGATTTCGAAGATTAATTGTTCTCGATACTGACATACCATGTGATATAAGCATAAATTTCAGTTCTTAGTTACATTCATTGGGAAAATTATTTTGTCTTTTTCATTTACGGTTTCATTTCATATCAGTGAGTTGATATGTTTTTCCAAATGTTTGAATTATGAATATTCGTCACGATTTTTCCATCACTTTTGAAAATTAATTTTTTAATTAATTTGCATTTTGTTTATATGGTCCTAACTGAACCCTTATGAAATCCAATTAAAATTAGACATGTCATTGAAATTTTTTTCTTGTTAGATTCCAGATGATACATTCATTTGGGAAAATTATTTTGTCTTTTGTTTCAACATTTTCACTCCTTTTTTTAAATTCATTTTTGCTACTGTTATGAATGTTTTAAATGGTCATTTTACGTATACCATTCATACTTAACATTGATTGTTGTAATTTTTATGGTCAGCACTGCAAAGGAAGTTTCTGTGTTTGACGTGCTTTTCAACTTACAAATAATTAGTTGTTTTTGTAGTATACAATTAGTTGGTCGTTTTATTTTAAATATTTGAAACTTGCAGATATCACTTTTTTTTTGTTTATAGTACACAGCTGGTTTCTTTGTTTACTTTGATTTTGTCATTTAGCACATATGAAATCCTGAAATACGTACGGTACATTTACGTGTATGCAACTAAAAAATGTTAAACTGAGCTTGTCTTATCTTATCAATTGTTAAAAATGGGGAAAGAATTAATTGGATTGTTTTGAGAATAATAACTGTGATTTACATTGATGAAGTGCAAATTAAGAAAAACAGCTTAACGATAAACACAATAGTATTAAATATTAGGCGGATTTTTAAAAATTTTACTTGATCTGAAAAAGTAAGTTATCCGAGAAAGATTTTCTAATTCACAAGAAATGTTTCCCTGAAATACCGATGAATCATAATTTTCTGTTATATTTCGACTAATTTTGTTTCGTTTTTTTAATAATTGAATGCATGTATGCTATAAATAAAAAATGAAGAATGTTTTTGAGTTCATTTGTATTGTTAATTCGGTTATTAATATACATCGAAAAATCTTAATTAGATAAAAGTTGGTTAATTTCGTGGTAAATTAATTTTAATTAGTGAAGAAAATTGTACTTGATAGGAAACTGAAGAAACTATGTTGTTGTAGGCTAGAATCGTTGTATGCATCTAGATAGATTGGTGATGTTGAAGCGACCAATACATTGATCATGAATCTCATGTTGGGATGGATTATTGTGTGTGATTTGGTTTTATGAAATTTCCGATATTTGTATTTTTTAATCACATTATATTCAATTTGTTTTTTCTTTCTGTACTCTATTCGGTATGTTTTGTGGAAATTTTTGATAATTTCAGTGATAAGCAGATGAAATGAATGATTTACAATTCCAAAGTGAGTTTTCTCAATGTTTTTTCTTTTTTCATTTATACAAAACGGTTCATCCTAAATTATTTGGTTTTATTGAAGTTAAAGTATGTGTTGTAGATTTTGCACCAGTCGTCGAAAACCCAAATGATGATCTGCGATCTATTGGTGAAACTGGAGATCAATCTCATGTAAGTGATCGATTATATATACCGTTAACATTCTTTGATATAATAATAAGGCACGATTATTACGGTCAGTATTTAAGTTTTTTTTTCAGTGAAGGAATGAGTAAAATCTGTCAAATTTCAAGGACTTATTTGTGCTGAGAATTTTCTTTTGGTACATTTTTCAATAGTGATAAAAAAAAATTAGTTGAAAAAATTATTGAAAGAGATTTTTCCATAAATTTTGCAGCTCTTTACTTCTGGTAGTACGATGAATCGAATTGGTACAGGCGAGAAGACGAATTTTTTTTCATTCAAGTTTTATCAGCAATATTTTAATGTTGATACTGATCAGGTTTGGATGTTCCCAGTTTTGAATTTTTGCATTTATCGACAATTTTTGGATATCATTTAGACAGCAATAACTTTTTTGTGTAAAATTGTCCAAGGACAATCCCATATTTTATCTTGTATTCACAAATTTGTGATTTAATGTTTGCTTTCTAGGTGTTATCAAGAATTTTGTACAGCATGTTTCCGCAGTTTGAATCCAATTTCATCACTAATCACATTCAACCAGTTCCTGATTTATGGGGTATATTAAATGAAACTTTCAATGAACGATACAGTTTTGAATGGTTACTTTATTTGCGCTGGGTTTTAATATTCTTTGTTTCTTATTGATATTTTCAGGACCCTTTTGGATACCCGTTACTTTGGTATTTTCTACAGCTATCTGTGGCAATCTTGCAAAGTATATTCAAACAGCCGGCGCTAGTGCAGGTTCTCAACATGGGAATGATTTCAGATTAGGTGAGATTTTTTACAAAAAGTTGAAGATATTTTACCGCATTTCTCTGCTTGTCGCAATTTTACTGTTTTACAATTTTAGTTACTGGTGCTTCAACAGTTATTTTTTGCTACGTCGTATTGGTACCATTTATTCTTTATTCTTTACTTTGGTATCGGAAATCATATTTGCAATATACGTATTTGGACATACTTTGTGCTTATGGCTATAGCCTATCTATCCTTGTTCCTGTATCGGTTTGTATCACGCTATTGCATACTTGGCAATGTTATTTGTACAATTCTAGTGTTTTTAATCTCATTCAAGAAAACTGGGAATTAATTCTCATCTTAAAATTGGAAATCTATAGTTTCAAGCACACAATTTTCCATTCCTTTTCATTATGGAGTTATGTAAACTGTTGCCAGTCTGTTAGTATCCTTTACCCTAAGTTATTTAAAGTTTTAGAGCGGATGTTTTTCTCTTCAAAATTTAAAAATATTGCACGAAGAAGGACATTGTCAATATCTTGTAGGTTCTTTGGGTATTACAAGCACAGTGGTTTCGTTGGCTTCTCATATTAATATCAGTTGCATTAAGTGGTTCAGTGCTTGTGGGCAGTCTGTGGCCAGCCGTTAAAAACGACCGTAATAAAGCAGTAAGTAAAATGTTTGTTTGGAGATGGTAATGTTCACTTGCTCTTTTTGCTTAAAGGATCTGCAGTTACCTTTAAAAGTCAAAATTTAATCCTGGTTTCCTAATGAACATTATTAAGGAACACATTCAATCCAGAAATGTAGAATGAATATTTGGTGCTCATGCCAGTGCATTGCCAAATTGAAATAATATATTAGTGAATTGTAAGTTGAAATTCTTGTAGGATTTCTCATAAATTTGACAAGACGATAGTGGTTGTCTATATTCAGAGAGTAAAAGGTGAATCTCAATGGTAAATCAGTGAATATTATTACAGCACCATAATTTCAGCTACGATTTTGATAAGAACTTGGATTTTTGCAGATTGCTTTTGGGACCATACTTAGCGTTGTGCTGTTACATTCATTACTTGCGGTTGGCTTCAAAGAGTATTATTTTGACGCGTCTTTGCCAAAAAAACTTGAAAGCGAGAATTTCCACGAACTTCATCAGCAAGTTCAAGATATTGAGCATTCGCATGTGCAGGTGGAAGTTAATACTCTGCTGAACAATACGAAAGCAGCAAATGAAACAGGAGTGCAGGAAACGAAGAAAGAAAAGTTGAAAAAAGATGTTGAAAACAAAGAAAATGGTGTCGTAAAGGGAACTGCGGAACCAGTTGACAAAATTACAGTGCCCAAAATTACAGCAAAAATTTCATAATCTATTTAGGTTTATCTTTATTTCATAATCTCTATCGTCAGTTGATAATACAGGTATATTGTAATATTGGAATGTTAATATTTTATAATTATTAATTCACAATAGTAAGAAAAAACTGCAAGATAAACAATAAATTGTTAAACAATTACAAATATAAATTGTTTGCCGTAGGTAACAGGTGGGATTTGTTGACTACAAAACTGATCATGACTATTTAAAAAATGGTTTTAAAACTATCGAATCTCAATTATTTCCCTTCGTAATATGTCGAATCGGTGATACATTTCCCAGAGGTCATCGTCATTGTTGAACTGTGAGAAAAGGAGATGTAGCTTACTGATCGTAGGGGTGGTATGAGTGTTATGAATCTATAAAGTGTTGTTATCAATCCCTGGTTGGTGACGGAGATGTGTTGGCTTCCCGTAGTCACAATGAAGGTTAAACTGACCTTTGATCCCTGTGACTGTCTACTGTCTTTCAGTCCGTAGTAGGCATCTCTGTTTACTGGTATATCGCATCCTGTGATATTACAGTCACTGCATTAGCTTGCTTACTTTTTGGGGCTTGGTTTGCGTAAATATATTTCACGTTTTTTTTTTCTCATGTGATAGATATTACTATAATATCGTTGATTTCTTTCGTTTTGAATCACATTTGTCTCTTATTTTAATAAAGGTTTAATTTATAAGCTTTTCCGTCAGCAACAAAGCGATTTGCCCGATACGAAACCGCTACATTTCAATTTTCAAATTGTTTTAACAAGTTATTTGTTAATTTTTATTTCCAAAATATTTTTTTGTTTTTCTCGCTGAGTAACAGAATAAAAAAAAGTGTACGAATGTGCTATAAATTTCGATGTAAAAAAAAATTCTAATGCTTGAACAAATAAGGATGGAAAACACGGGGAAGTTGATCGTTTTACATGTTCCACTCCCTGTGCAAAACAAGCACTGCAAATTACTGGTCAGGTAAGAAGTTATCAATCCGGAAACTGGTTTACTGCATTGAAATTTAGTGGAAAAAAAAGTAAAATATTAATGTTATGAAGAAACAAAATAGGGTGAAAGAAAACCGTAAACAATTTGCAAATTTTAATTTTTCAAAATTTTACAAAAATAATTTTTGTCATTTGTCAAATGGCGGTAACGCATATAACCTGTATGACGTACAATAAAGCATGCAATTGAGATGGCAAGCAGTAGCATCTCATGCTTTTTCCAGCCCTTTGATGTATGGTTCAACAGAGCAACGAAACCTCACAAGGACCTCAAAAAATCCTTTTGATAAATCTAAAAAATTACAAAATGAAAAAAAAGGAATGCAACTGGAATACCCATAGCGTGTCAAGATTGCACACAAGAAACGGTAAGTTTTTGGCAGTGGCTTAAGCTGAACGATGTGCCTCAATGGTAAGTAGATTTTTTTTACTGAAAATTCTAGAAAATTAATGATAAAATTACCAGAAAAGTGGAGAATCCCTTGATGTGCTGCAAGACGTATGACGTGAAAATAGCGTAGTCGCCAGCAATTATTCACGTGAAAAGTTACAGAACAACCGGATTTATAAACGGAGGAACAACACCTTCGTAACCACTAATAACACAGACTGTCAATACATTATCTGTTGTAAATGAATGTGACTCGATCGGCGCATGATCAAACCACTTATATAAAATGGTCGAGCGATGATGAAAAGTTGTAGTCTTCCGAAATTGACGCAAAAATCACATTTCTGATTGAAAAAATGCCAAAGTGTCAAATTTCAATTTTTTTAAAACTTCACATCA
>JABVXS010001481.1:0-14477 GCA_013365335.1 Madathamugadia hiepei | reverse complement strand
TTGTTGTACTTCTCGCCCATTTCATCCAGGTGTTTCTTCCATACAGCAATTGTCGGAGACTGTTGAGCCAAGGTATTTGAAACTGTTGCATCCCATTCTTCATGCCACTATCGTTGCCCGATCGACCCGTCGCAAAGGTCGGTCGTCGGTGATAACATATCTGGGGGTTGAACCCATGTATGTGTATCTTATCAATCACTGGGTTATGGGTAATACATAAAAGTGAATTAATTAATTCTTATGTAACTGCATATAGGAATTATTGTGCTTTCCTAACTGTTCATTTTTCCTTTTCACAATTATTTGAGTAAAAGTTGAGAAGAAATTTGTGACAGAATTTCGAGCCGGTGATGATTCGATAATTTCATCCTAAATTAATACCATTGTGTTTGTTTTCAAATATCATCATCTAATTAAATAGTCTTCACTGATTGCTTAATTAAACTTCAGCAGCAGAAGATTATTTTTCAAAGAAAACGAACTGATTTCTTTGCATTCCATTTATTTTTATGCATTATTTTACAACATCGTATTGTTCAACTTTCAGGATCCATAGAAAAGAAAATTTATAAAATTGTCGGAATTATGTTGAGTTATGCTGTCAAATAAGGTTTAAACTTTCGCGTTTTCCTCAAATGGCCGGAAGGCTATTTGAGCTATCAATCAGGAAGGAGATGGATTGGAAGGCACATTGCTTGTTTTATTTAATAAACAACAGGGCGTTATTGTAATTCGTTTGGTTAGTTTAAGGCAGCAGCATTCATTCCTTTCGCAATCCTTGTTTAATTATTTTTATTTTTAATTAGAAGAGGAAGTTAGAGCTAAACACATTCAAATTCTACCATACTTTATCCTAGCCATTACTTGTTGTATATTGTGATACAAATCGTTACTTATCATCATTATCACAATCACAGTAGTTACAATATTATATGTCATCATTATTATCACTGCCCCTGCTAATGCGGTAGCTTTCGCTTATATAATTACGACCATTGCTACTATTGCCATCATTGCCACCTTCCTATCACTAATACTATCAATACTTTTATTCACTGCCATAATCCTTATCTTTTTCATTATGCTTATCGCTATTTTCGTCATGACTTTGTCACTATTATCCTTGGCGTTAGCACCACTATTATCTTTGTTGCTATTAATCTTATCACAACGCTATTATTATCATTCTCACCATGATTTTCACCACCACCAATCCAATTATAATTGTCGACATACTGCCTCACTGATAAATTTGATCCTTCTTAAATACCGTATTTTCCTTTCTTAACATCGAAACTAAACGAAAAGTATTATAAAGTATGGTGAAAATTAGTAAGACTGAAGATTTTTGAATAAAACGCTTTCGCCGACTGTTCCACAAAACTTCAATTTGAAAGATCGAATGGTCACAGCAAAGGCTCAAAGCGCTAATATTTAAAAATTTCTGATTCATTTAAAGCAATTATCAAATTAATTTTGGGCATCTAATCGAATCACAATCATGTATTCCAGGGGCTTCAACTTCACATAATAACGTATTTTCTGCTCGGAAATTGCAAATCAGAAAATGATTACGGTTGATTGATCAATTCGAGAAACTTTGATAATTTTAAAAGTTAAAAGAATCCGTCAAAAATAATGTGGCACAATGTCATACTTGGCAGTTTGTATCAAGATCAGCCTAATAAATATAATTTTTTACGGATTTTCTTTTTCGTTCTTCTGTTTTTTTTGATTGCTACAAAACATGTTTTAGAAGAATCACATATTTCCCGACAAGGAAAGGAATACATGAAAGTGGTGAAGAAGGAAACATTCGTACAATTGACAACAAAATGATTAAATCCATCTTCATCGGGAAATTTTCTTCACTCTTCTTTTTAAAGATTTGTTAAAACAATAGTTTTCATCAGTTTTTTTTCTTCCAAGTTTACATCGGTCCATGCCAACGGTTGCTCAAGAAAGACAAAGAACTGTGTCAGCGATGTGACTGTCATCATTCGACAATTCATCTTTAGATCCAAAAAACTTGTTTTTTGTCTTATCCAATCGAAAATTAAAATTTTAACAATTAACCAATGTATAAACAAACAACTCTTATTCCCGACATTTTCGCACTATAATTCCTACTATTTTTTGACTTTGCACTCGCCACTTACATCACAATAGGCCAATAATTCACCACGAACCTCGTCCACCCTACCTATTTTTGTTCTGATCAGTTATGCATGCAGATTCGAAAATATTATAAAAGGGATGAATATCATTTGCAAATTATAAACATAAATCTTGAAATGGTAATCAAACCCAAACACATTTTAATCAGTGGTGTCAACTTTGAAATGGCTGTGAATCACAAATGTCAGAAAATTTTCGAAATTAGGTGAAAGAGCATATAGCATACACCATTAACAATTAACAAATTTATGAACTCCTTTTTCTCCCAATACGAAAGAAAAGCCTTCTTAAGTTCCTCTGCTTTTTTTACAAGAAATTTCAAAAAAACAACTACATTTCATAAGGAATCTGTATCAACGAAAAATTCAACCACGAGGATAAGGCGAAATGTTGACAAACTCTTCCCTTTGATTTTGATTCCGCGATCTACATGCAACAACATAGCCAAAATATTTCTTGCATATATTTACTTGAATACTTACTGCACTGTATTCAGATTTTTACTGATCCATTACATATTAAAAAGTAAAATTTTTACGATTTGCTATATCTTTTTGAAATTCGCTACATTCATTTAGTGAAAAAAAATCTTAGAATTCCTTTCTTGTCCAGTAAAATTAAATGTTCTTTGTTGATTCACGAATACAGAAAAATTTTTTTCATCATTCTTCAACTTCATCAGAATCATTGTCGCTCCTATTCCTTCGAGTTGCCTCCTCAGCATCTGCTTGTTGATCTAATCCTTTTGGAGCTACCAAACCATCATCATCGCTACCCTCTCCTTCCTCACCACTCAGTCCTTCAACAAGAGTTTCCATCATTTCCATTCGCTTCCTGATTTCTTCTTCATCCAAGTCTGTTACTACTTTTGGCTAAAATTTCAAAAATTCAATCAACTGAAAGCAAAGCAGCATATCGTAAAACTCTCAAAGCAATGACTGCAGTCTGATATGAAAAAAAAAAACCCCGAAGTATTGTTTCTGTTATTTTCAGGAAAAAAATATAAACTAAACACAGATAATTACATGTATATTTCTCAGTTATCATACCAGTAAAAATTATCATACCATTAAAAATGTTACAAATCTCATCAAAATATCTTCAACGAACACATTTGAATTGATGACTTCCCATCAGAATCAAATAAACTTCTACAAATTCAAAGTAAACTTACAGCCATTACGACCTTAAAGCTTCCTTGACGAGATTCGATAGTTTTTCTGATCAAATTAAGCGCATTATCAACTGCCTCTAAACCCTCACTTCTTTCTAACGTTTGTGTCGTAACAACAAAAAGTGGAGCTGCTATAAGATTGATCTGCAAATAAAACAATAAGAAATTTATGAATTTAAAGCACATAACTAATAGCTACAACGAGATAAGCACAAGTTAACTTCTACTGATCACCTTTATAGGCATTTCGGGAGTTGAGCATTTTTGACCTTCGATCAGAGCATCTTTTACAGCATCTATTCCATCATATGAGAAGCATGAAACTTCAATGTCAGCTCGAATCTTTACGGCCTGTGGAGTTAGTCTTTTTCTAAAATGTCAGAAACAGTTTTTAGTCCGTTAATGCAACTCTGACTTAGGTCAAAGACAAGTGACGTATAATCTTCCAAAAACAAGTTTACAACTTCAAATAAACAACTTGATAGCCAAACGACCATCAGATCATTTTTTTTTTTTGTATATCGTTCTTTTTTCTACTTCACTACTTTAATTCCTATCAAACATCAAAATTGAAAAATAAATTGCATATAAAATGACAAAAAAAAGCATAAACAATTTACTTGATATCTATCAGAAGCTTTTCACGAATATCCGGTGTTATGTCACATTCATCTAAGGCAGTTGGATCACTGATAGCTTTCTTAAAAATATCATAAGCCGCTCCTTTCCTTTTCAATTTCCTGTCGAAATACCAAGCTGTTTTCTCATAAAGCTCTTCTAGCTGCTCTTCAGAGTCATAACCCAACTGGTCGGCAACATGTCGAAGAATACTAAAATTGCAAAATTAACTGAATGTACTTTACACTTTTGCGGGAAAAACTAAGGTATTTATATTTCACTCACTTAACAGCATCAAACATTATGTAAAGATCTAAAAAGAAAATGGTAGATCAAGTTAAAACTGCTTCACGTCAACACATAAAGGAAGAACAAAGATAAAACACCGCCAATCAATGCAAGATGGTATCTTAATAAAATCAATAGCCTTGAACCAAGCAATTCTGCAAATAATACAAGAAAACCTCTTGCGCTTTAATTACTATCCAACAAGATTATAAGCTGACTTTTATAAAAAGTTCCTTTTTCGAGATAATTCATTTATACACAGCATTTAATTCAATACTTTCCTTCGATAATGTTTAGATGTAAAACAAAAGCAAACAAAACAGGTCAGTTACCTATTAACAGCTTTGGCTTTCGCAAACCGTTCCTCACATTGGATGGAATCCTTTGAATAAACTCTTCTCTTAGACAAATCAATATATCCTTTCTCTTTATCAACACGTATAACAACAACACATTCGTTTCGGCCAACTCGAATTAGCTTATTCACTGAACGAATACGTCGTCGTGAAAGCTCTGATAGCAATATCATACCTTCTAAAACATATTGATGCTGATTAATTGGAACACTCGTAGATATTGCACACAATTTACGAATATTCTGAAACTGCGACCACTGTCTTTAAGGCTTCACTACAGCTCAATGATAATATTTAAAAGTACTTACAATAATCAAAAAACTGCAAAAAAAAATTATACCAACATTGCAATGTCAACTTTTTTTGTCATTCACTATACATATTATCAAGAATATACCTATATTATTATATTCCAAAAGCGATACGTAGGCACCCATCTCAGCAATTTGACGTATATTCACCATGACTGTATCTTCCACATCCGGAAACTGATTTGCATAAAATCGGCAAGACAAAGGCATTTTGTCTTCTACAGATTCACAATTATCCTTCCTGGAACTGTATAAACAAATAATACTCGATAACACATATTTCCGCACGTCTCCTTCCTTTCTCGATACCAGTTATAAAATTTTAAATAAAATATTCAATAAAACCATCTCAAGCCTTTTCTAATTTCATATGTTTACAACTGTGCGTCCGTTCCAAAACCGAGGGTACACTACAACAAAAAGTTTCTTATTAACCTGCAAAACTAAATCGAAAACTTCAATACGATGGGATGAAGTATTTCACATATTTGCAGTCAAGGTAGGCAAAATAAAATTTATTTCCTACCAATCATGTGCTTACGGATGCAAATTATGCACTAAAAAAGTCAGGCTAAGAACATGTTTGTGGTAGATTTAAGACCACCAAATCTGTAGAGAGACTTAAAGAAGTAAAATATATCAGCAGTTAACTAACCGCCTTAATCATTTTTAAAATACAAGCATAATGCGAACATTTTATAAAATTAAACAAAGTAGGATCATAACAAATTAATAAACAAGAACAAAATAAAATCAAGCACGGAAACCGTGGTATTGATACTAGAAAGTATAAAAGGTTGAATAATTTGCATAACACATTACTCAGCCATAAAATTAATTAACTATACCACACAAACAAAACAAATTTATTTTCGCTATATTGCTGGTAAATTGAACAATGTATTCTGGTTATTCGGTAAGTAGACAACATTTCGAGACTTCGCCATTTTTTCCGCTATTTCTTCCGCAGCTTCAATTTTCCGTAACTCAATTAAGCCATCACCAGTTTCTTTGAAAGCCTGCAATAATTTAGTTAATCACCTATGATTATGAATCTATTTCCTAGCAAGGCCAATTAGTGTTCCATTTATAGAAATTTTTATCTATGAAAACTTTCAACGCAATTACAATCTCACAAAAGTCATTGTACTCGGATGCATTGTACTGAACTAAGTGAGAGCAATTTTTTATAATTAATATAAGCACATATAAATCCCTTACCTGAGCTAAAAGTTTGGCTGCTTGTGCATCACCTTCTGCAGTCGTTATAGCTGCAACTTTCATCTGTTCTGCTGTCTCCACTAGGTAACGAGCTTTTTCAGCTTCTTGCTGAGCCACCTGTTTCATCTCTACTGCATCTGTAAATTCTCGTCCAAAAGATAGATGTGTCTGAAATATTTTCGCACCTTAAATCCCAGGAAATTAAATGCGAATGGTATTACAAAACAGAATCTTATTTCAGTGTTATTGCCAAAAGCTTTTAGTATCTACTTGATAGCTATAATTGTAGTGAAAAAATAAAGGAACAAAATTGATATTCCATCGGCTACTGCCCTGTTCATTACAACATTACAACCAGATATTAACATATATATGTATAGAAAAAACTTCATGAGACTTACAATAGCAATATCATCTAGTAAAATTCCGAATTGTTTGGCCCTTTCAGATAAGTCAAGGGAAACTCGATGACTAACACTTTCTCGTTGCGTGATCATTTCGTGTGCATCGAACTGCGCCTAAAATTAAAATGGATATGTCAACAATGCCAAAACCTTCCCGACTCGAAGAATGTATAGCAGCAGTAGAAAAAATAAACCAATTAAGGACTTAATTTTTTTTGGATGAATCACAAACAGAGTAAACAAAAATTGAATTAAATGTTCTGAAAATAGAATTACTTACAACGACAGCTTTTAAAACTTCATTTGTAATTGAAGGTAATACTCTCTCTGCATAGTCACGTCCAATGTTCAAATATATATTTGGCAACTTGCTCGGCTCGGGTCGATGTAAAATCCTCAATGTTATTTGCACATTTTGCAAGTCTAAAATTAAACTGATCGGAATGGAGAACACTTTCTATCCAGTTATATATTTTCTAAAAAATTCACACCCTCTACGATATTTCCAAACTCACATAAGATTTAATTTTTTTAAATGTTCTTTTTTATTCATCCAAGTTCATCTTGAAATCATAGAAGAAAAATATTCTACCTTTGCTTCCCGTAATCGTAGAGACAACTCGCGGTGTTGATCTAATATCAAAAATTATTGGTTTTTGGATTCCGGGAATCAACATATGCGTCCCTTCACCAATAACATGAGGTTTCACTCCAGTAAAGCGATCAAAGATTACAGCTCGCTGTCCACCATCAACTATAATTACAAACAATTTATTCTTTAGAATTATCAAATAAAGCTACCCTAACATTTTCCGAAAAGAAAACCTATTTCAAAATCATTAATGAATAGCTAGACTGTACTTAATGAATAGAAGTAAACTGATGCTTCTGACTTCTCTATGTCTCCTTTTAACATGATTGAAATATCAATTATAGGCAGAAAGTAACGACATTCAAATTAATTCTGACTTCCCAAACTTCTAGTTATGAAATGAAATTTTTAACTTTCAGCAATAAATGGTGGTGTTGCCTAAAGATAGATGTTTTCTGCCTAAGTACGAGCAAAAATTAATTTTCAATTAATTATTTAAATTCTGCTTACAAGAATACCAATCAATACTCATTGACTATCAGTAAGCATTAGAATTTAGTGCCTCAAAAGTGAAGAAATTAACCATTATAAAGTGCCTTCGAAACCACACCCGCACCAACAGCCATCGTAGCGCCAAGTTGGATTAAACGCTTCATCAGTTTTTCTCCCGCAGCTGCCATTTTCTTTTTTTCCTTCTCTCAAGTAACAAAAGTTAATATAATCATTTGAAAGCACGGTTGATGAACAAATATGAATATCAAATTAACTAGGCGAGATCTAACTCGGTCAACGCGAAATATTACGACTCATATTGCTTTTGACGCACACGATATGTACAACATTAATTACTGAAGTACAGCAAAGCAGATCACAAAATAAAATTTTAACTAGCTTCTTCCGGATATGTTAATACATTGACATATAAACCCGAAAATACCGTTCCAAAGATAAACGCACTTTATTTTTTTCCATTTTGTCTTGCAAAAGTATTCTTTCATCTGGCACTTAATTCAGGGGTACGAAACACAAGGAAAATGATAAATTTGATCTCATCGATGTGAAAACTTTGTGAGCGATCTCAGAAATCAAAATGACTTCAATTACTGCGTGAAAAAGCCAATACAGTGCAATGTTCCAAAGAAAAGCAAAGATAAACTAACCCAATAAATACCTACAATTAAGATACTTTGAAATTTCGGAACTCTGTGCAGAGAGTATCTCAATACGGTCGGAAAAAGCGACATATATGGGTCCCCTGCAGATGACCAGAAATTCCGATGTTTTGAAAGTTTAGGTGGGCAAAGTGGAAACAGTGACTGCATTCATTATACTCATTATACGTAAGCACGCGCAAATCCATTGCCATTCTACTTCACAAATATCCATTAATATGAAGGGATTACGAAGTATTCAAAGGAGATTTCAGTACCGATAGCGGTAGATGATCAGAATTCCTGGGAAGCTAATCGAGATAACGATGTCTATCCTGACAGCCCAGTCGTTTTGTTTCTAAAATTATCCTCAATATGCCTAACATGAGCAATCAACATGTACCTTATTTCTACAAATAATTCCAAAAAAATTTACTAATAGGCCAGGATGGACGTTCGAAGACATTTCGGCTTGGGATTTCATTTTCATTCTTCTGGTCTGAAACGATTTTCTGATTGGGTTTTTGGGATGTTAGAGAACGATAGGATTGTCTTGGCGAGGAGGTCGGTATTTGAGGTGCGCTGGGTCTCACCGACTGAGTTTTACAGTGAAGCTCTTAACTGTTAACGTGGTTACGTGTGTCCACTGCTTTGATACGTCTGGGCATATGCTCAACTGGTGGTCTTGGAAATAATATATTACGCAACCCCCTTAATATTTCTTTCACTGTACGATAAAATTTTCGCAATTCATTATTCACAAGGAAACTGAGTTGAATCGCTGTTTATCGTTTACAGGATTCCGATGGCTACCTCAAAAAAGAAGACGAGGAAACTAAGAGGTCATGTATCGCATGGACACGGACGTGTTGGGAAACATCGTAAACACCCAGGTGGTAGAGGTAATGCTGGTGGACAACATCACCATCGTATCAATTTCGACAAGTACCATCCCGGTTATTTTGGAAAGGTTCAATTAATGTTCTTAATTTACTATTTTGGGAGGCGTCTAGCGATATCTTGTTGCATTGTCAAATTTACCACTTTCTAACCTACAACTTTAAAAAATCTGTTGAGAATAAGGTAATCCGTTGACACGCATATACCAAACACAAAACACGGAATGTCTAATATATTTACTTACAACTGCGAAGCGTTTCTGGACAAATAAGCAAATTTTGCCGTTTTTGATTAGAAATGTTCATTTATTGAAACAACTGATTGCCGGATTATACGTGAAGGTTTGAATGTCACATGCATAGGAAATTCATGTATGATAGGTAAATGTATATGGCCATTCCGAGGGCAACGCTTATTTTAGATATTTGAATAAAATTTGGATTGCATGAAATAATTCGTTTAGGTTGGTATGCGAAATTATCATCTGAGACGTAACCGACTCTATTGCCCGACAGTAAATGTTGAAAAGATATGGTCATTGGTGTCGGAGAAGCTACGGAAAGCTTATGCGGAAAGGAAAGATAAGGCACCAGTTATAGATGTTGTTCGAGCCGGTTATTTCAAAGTTCTGGGCAAAGGACTTCTACCGAAACAACCTGTAATAGTCAAAGCAAAATATTTCTCACATTCAGCGGAAGAGAAAATCAAGGCAGTGGGTGGTGCCTGTGTATTGGTTGCTTGAGAATTTCAAAGTTTCTGTGCTGCTCTGTATCTGTTATTGTTTTCATGAAATTAAAGTTATGATTTGAAAGTGGTTTTATGAATTGATCGTTTATTCGAGGTGAACTTTCCTATCATTTATTGCAAATTCAACGTTTAAGTTGGCAGATGATTTGGACTGAACCATTTATATTTCATTACTAAAATGAACAGTTAAATGGTTTTTTAATTTGGTCAGTCATTCTTGCTGGGAATATGCATATAGATGTGCTTATAGTTTTTATGCAATCAGGTGGTTGCAGAAATATGTTTTTCTTTTTTTCTGTGGGATATGCAGGATTTAGCGAATTGATGATTATCGTTCTGATTGCAATTAATATTTGACTAAATGTTTTTTAAATGCTACTCCAGATATAGTGCATTGTTCTCAAACAGAGCTAAGGCTTAATAGCGACGTGCACTTGTTGAAGAAAAGAAATGGCTAGTCAGGAATTGGCATGCGTTTATGCAGCACTTATTTTGCAAGATGATGAAATCGCAATCAATGGTGATAAGATTTCGACCATCTTGAAAGCTGCACACGTCGAGGTGGAACCATTTTGGCCAGGGTTGTTTGCTAAGGCTCTGGAAGGAGTTGATGTGAAGGTACGCATAGCTGTCCAAGGTTTTTCACTTTATTGTTTTGGTTTTCAAAAGGGTGTGGGGTATGTTTGAAGTTATGTTTTGGTCTTGATTTATAATTAGTAGGTAACGGAACGTGTTTATTAATTTGTTTCGGTCCATGCATAGAATGTTCTCCGATTTCTTTATCGTCTCGTATTTTGAAAGTTTCAGTCGTTGATAACTAGCATTAGTTCAAGTGTTGGTAGTGCTGGTAGCGCAGCTGTAGGAGCAGCGGCGCCTTCGGCAGCATTGGCAGCACCTGAAACAGCAGCTCCAGAAGCGAAAGAGGAGAAGAAAAAGGAAGAACCAAAGGATGAATCCGATGATGACATGGGTTTTGGCCTTTTCGATTAAGCTCTCGCAAAACTTATCTTGTGTGATTAATTTGTTGTTGTTTTGAACCAAAAGTTTCTCAATTTTTTATTTCTGCTGTCAATAGTAAAGTTTCTTAAAAACATATTTGCAAGGCACAGGCGCACAGAAACCACATTTCAAAATGAGCTTGTTTACAGTATTTGTGTAAAGAAATCGACCGTAATACATATTTAGGATTATCTGTTCGCAAAAAAGTTCGGATGCGGGATAGAAGATGAGACAAAATCAGGAAGGGTATGGATTAGGCATGTTTCCTAATCATTATGTCTCAACAATGAAGTTTCAATCACATTGGATTTTTCGTCAAGTTCATTGTTCAGACTTGGAGGCGTTGAATCATCCTTGGGGTCGTGCGGTTCATAATCGTGGGGAAGTATATTTAACGAAGAAAGTGAGAAAGCAACTGTTATCGCTATAATGTCAAAAATCTGGGCAAGCGTGTCGAAAATCTTGTGTTTGTCAAGAGTTCGATTTCCTACAAATTCACATTTTTGGGCTGTTCTGAATTATTTGGTCAAGAGTAAAAAAGGCACTGCCATTTTAAACTAGGTACGGGGTTTCTTGGATGGGAAGAAAGTTGAACTGAATCAGTTTCGCAAAGATGGTTGGGAACGACGCCTTGGTCGTTGCTTTGGCATCGCTGATATTGGCACAAGCTGCGCAATACGGTTAAAATTTGATGTTGGTATTTCTCCTGAAAAGTTGGAATTTGAAACGAACTTAATGTATTCGATAAAATTTAGGATGAAAAAGCCGAAATCACTTTTTCATTGTGTAATTTTCGATAGTCCGCCAAAGCATCAGGAAAGAAGTTTGAAGTGCTAATTTATCTATTTTTATTGATATGAGCACTAGCATTACCATTTATATGGAATATTCCATCCGTTTGTACACTAACTGTCTTAGTACTTAATATTCTCGTTGGTGGCAATTCGAATATATGTGGATATTTCAGCCTGACTGAATCAGTGGATGTAGAAGGAAGTGGTAAATCATTCGATGGACTAATCACATTTCGTAGAAACTGTAAAGTATTAATTACAAAAATATTACAGTAAAATTTGAGAATCTACATATTTGAATGATAGACTTTTTGAAGTTTGTGAGAGATTATGAGAAGTTGGCAGAAAATGAGAAATTATCAGCGGTCAAGCAATTTTCCCAAGAAAAATGTTTACACTTCTCTTTTGTTTATGTCGGTCATTGCCAATTTGCAAATTGCTTATTTGTTTGATTGTCTTTGGAGATGAAATAGCGGTTGAATTATTTTGTTGTTCGTCATGCTCTGTTGCTGCTGCTGATGAAACTCCAGCAGTTGCACTATTCATTTTTTCTTCCTCAGAATTAGTTGAACTGGAAGAATATTATTGTATAGGAACAGGATTGTTTAATAAATTTTTAACTTTTTTGATTAAAGTTTGAAAAGGAAAACGAGTGTCATTTTTCAGTTTGAGAAGAATCTGTCAAAGAATGCTTCAAGGGAGAAATCTCTTGGAAGATTGATCGAGATCGAGCGATTACTTACCTGCTAACGGTAGCAGCAAGATAATGCTGTCGCCTTATTCGTTCCTCATTTTGGCGACGTTTAAGTTTTTCCAATGCTTCATTAACTCGTTTTTCTAACACTTCATAATTATCGTAAATTTCTTCCAACAACCATTCGAAGCCATCTTTAAGTGTTACATCAGTCATTCGTCCACTACCCTCATTTGATTGACAAATTTCCTTAACCAATATTAACCGTTCATCTACCCTTCAACTGATATATCATTATCATTGCACTGATAGCTTATCTGGTAATCATTATCACTCCTCCTAATGGTCGATAATACCTCAATTCTCACTTGTGAATTATTAGATATTGTTCCATCAATCATATCACAATTTGTCCTTGCTGGACAAATTAAAGTTTAACTTAAGTTAACAGTAATTGCAAATAAAATTGAC
Organism: Madathamugadia hiepei; assembly: GCA_013365335.1. Taxonomy (NCBI): domain Eukaryota; kingdom Metazoa; phylum Nematoda; class Chromadorea; order Rhabditida; family Onchocercidae; genus Madathamugadia; species Madathamugadia hiepei. Next base: position 1,579 of record JABVXS010001481.1, on the reverse strand, counting down.
CTACCACTCGTAATGGCGTTCGATATTGATTTGCTAAATTATGCAAATTAAAACGATCGGTGAATTGAATCTCATCAATACATCTTTCTCGATCTTTTTTGTTCAATATTATCAGAAATGGCTTATTATTCATATTTTCATCACTAATTACATTCTTCAGTAATTGGCCACTCTCATTGATCCGATCACGTTCACTTCCATCAACAACATAAATTACGCCAAAAACCTTAATTTTTAAAATATTAAATTAAAGAAGTCGAAAATAAAATTTTAATAAAAAGAAATTTCCATTCATCCGTTATTCAAAAGCTTTTTTTCTCGAAGCCAATATAAAAATGTAATGAAAAGGACGACAATAGGTTTTTATTAGCATTTTTTAAATTAATTTTAATACTTCAGGATAATAATTTTTCCATATGGAACGTATTCGTTCACCACCACCCAAATCATATGCAATGATTTCAGCTTTTCCAAATTTAAATTGTTTTAGCACAAAACCATTCGTTGGCGAAACGTCATCCATTTCACCTGTATTATCAGTGATCTTGAATATATCATTATCACTGTTATCATTTTTCGTTTTATAGTTTGTATTGTTATACTTGATAATTAATGCACAATTCATAATAGATTACTGATTCAATGGATGGCCATTTTCACCATATCATATTTGATATTTAATACTTTAAATTCAATGAGTCACAAACTTGTGTTTCTGAAACTAAAATACTTCATTTGGTTGTTATGCAACGGAATAATTCTTCCCTTTCGATCTTTCCATCGATGACCATTGCATACTTCGAATGCATCAGAAATTTATTCCTCCGAGAAATTTAACAAAAAAAAAATAAAATTAATTACCTGAAGCTAATGCGCATAGAGCAGTTGATTTACCTACACCATTTATACCCAAGAAGCAAATTCGTATTTTTCTGGAAGGAAACTTTCGATTTCAATAGAAAAATAATAAAACACAATTACAATGAACCTAATTATGCAACAAGAAGGACATTAAAGAGAGCTGACCTCACTTTCCTCCGATGCTGAAACTTCCTCTTCCGTGTTTTAAATCCACCGACACAATTGCCCATACACCAGATAGACAAAATATTCGTTGTTCAACCTGGGAAAGTGAAGGTTGAACTGATGTAGTTTATCTGTTCAGTTACTCAAAATGTAGAAAGCACGAACGACGACCGAAATCAATCGTCATAGCAACGCTGCCACCTTGCCAGCCATCAACAATACCTTCTTTTAAGTTACCATACGGAAAAGCTAAATATATCACATAAATGTAGTGTAAATTTATATATCAAATCTCAATCGCAAATTAATTACCGGATAATTACAAATTTATTTTAAAATGTAGAGCGACTGTAGGCTTTCGGTGAAATTGCTTTTTGCACACTCAGTATGAAGTCATGCTCATTGCAAAGATAGAGGATAGATCAGAATAGGAAAATTTTTTATTCGGTGTTAGAAACTTTAATTATCGAAACAACACACAGCAAAGAAGATGACGATGCTGGATTTAGTATCACACATATCACTAGTGGAGCACTTCCCAAGCGTTTAGGAC